>BGNK01001075.1:108276-173353 GCA_003297005.1 Symbiodinium sp. clade A Y106 | reverse complement strand
CTCGAGCCGTGGCCGCGGTGCCCGAATCAGCGCTGAATCAGCAGGGTAGCTGATGCTCGTGATACTCTCGTTTGGGCGTGGCGTTGCTGGTGCTCAGCTTGGCCGGCACACAGAACACAGTTGGTGGTGTTGGTGTCCTACTCTTCATGACCGCAGGCCCACCTGATGGTCATGATGCTCGAGCCGTGGCCGAGGTGCCCGAATCAGCAGGGTAGCTGATGCTCGTGATGCTCTCGTTTAGGCGTGGTGTTGCTGGTGCTCAGCTTGGCCACCGCAGAACACAGTCGGTGGTGTTCGTGTCCTATTCTTCATGAGCCCAGGCCCAGCTGACGCTCATGATGCTCGAGCCGTGGCCGCGGTGCCGAACCAGCAGAGTCAGCAGGGTAGCTGATACTCGTGATGGTGTTGCTGGTGCTCAGCTTGGCCACCGCAGAACTCTGTCGGTGGTGTTCGTGTCCTATTCTTCATGAGCCCAGGCCCAGCTGACGCTCATGATGCTCGAGCCGTGGCCGCGGTGCCCGAATCAGCAGGCCAGCTGATGCTCGTGATGCTCTCGTTTGGGCGTGGTGTTGCTGGTGCTCAGCTTGGCCAGCGCAGAACACAGTTGGTGGTGTTCGTGTCCTACTCTTCATGACCCCAGGCCCAGCTGATGGTCATGATGCTCGAGCCGTGGCCGCGGTGCCCGAATCAGCAGAATCAGCAGGGTAGCTGATGCTCGTGATGTTCTCGTTTGGGCGTGCTGCTGGTGCTCAGCTTGGCCAGCGCAGAACACAGTTGGTGGTGTTCGTGAGTGTGTTCGTGTCCTACTCTACATGACCCCAGGCCCAGCTGATGCTCATGATGCTCGAGCCGTGGCCGGGCACTGTTGTGTCCGCCATCCTTGCAGAGGCTATGTATCTATCTATATATATATATATATTGTATGCTTTTCTCTCAAGCTGCCAAGAGATTTGGAGGTGGTAGTCCTTAGTCAAAGTGATGGTGACGATGATGATGACGATGATGATGATCATCATCATTCAGCACGTCTTTCCTTGTCACCACTGCGAGCCGGGCGGACTGGGAAGTTGGGTGCCCTAGGACTAACGTCACTTGTGAGCGTTTGGGCTGTAGTACCATACTGTAAATGTCGGCAACACCAGTTCCTGGAACCCGAACCCTGAAACTTGAACCGAAACTCAAGAGGTGAACTTCATATCTATCTGCCCCGCCTTCATGCAGGTTAATTAGCACGCGCAGTCGATTGTGCGAGGCCTTGGTGGGGTCATGTTGGGATTGGCGATGTGCATGCCAGAGTTTCGTTGTGACTCCAAATCCCTAGCACTGGCCTGGACCTTGATCCGAGTTTCGCAGGCACGGAGACATGCTGGCAAAGTGCTGATTAGTGTGGGTCGTGAAGGATCGTGCCCGAACCCTTGCCACGGATTCATTCAACCATTCACGGTACAATGGCTTCCTGGTATGCTTAAGAGTCGTGCAATTGGTGTGCGTTAAAGGGATATCATTCCACATTTTTCGATGTTGGAATTGGCGCGGTGAGATTCAGCCTGAGGCTTGTTCGATTGTGAAAGCCAATGTGATTCCTTTTCTCACCACGCTGCAATCAGTCCGCGTCCGTCGGGAATAGGCCCTAGAATAGGCGTGGGCAGGCGATGACTGTCTTATAGTTTTCTGACCAGATCGGCAAAGTGTCCCTGCAACTCCATCATACAGAGCTGGTTCACGAGTAGAGTTCGTCGATGGAGAAAGCAGATGAGGAACAGCACTGTGGCCGTCCATGAGTCCATGATGAGTGCCATGCCAGTGATCATTGCTGTAGCAGGAGGAACGCATACAAAAAGCTTCGCTTAAAAGTAAACGCCGGAATCAGCTGATGCTCGTGATGCTCTCGTCGTGGATTTGTTTGCTCTCGGTCTTGATGGCCCGACACGGATGATGCTCTTGCCGAATGCCTGGCCACCACGGGACCCACTCTTGATGACCCCAGGCAAGGACCAGCTGATGCTCGTGATGCTCGAGCGAGCCGCGCAAGTGATGCCCCAAACACCAGGACCAGCTGATGCTCGTGATGCTGGAGCCGCGCATGCGATGCACCAAACACCAGGACCAGCTGATCGTGATGCTCTCGATTCGGGTCAGGACCAGCTGATGCTCGAACCAGCTGATGCTCGTGATGCTCTCGCTCTGGGTCTTGATGGCCCAACACGGATGATGCTCTTGCCGTATGCCTGGCCACCACGGGACCCTCTTGATGGCCCAAGGCCAGGACCAGCTGATGCTCGTGATGCTCGAGCCGCGCACGTGATGCCCCAAACACCAGGACCAGCTGATGCTCGTGATGCTCTCGCTCGAGACCCCATCCAATGCTGTTTGGATTCTATTATTCGGTTGCAAAGATAGGGGAGTCCAAAGCCTAGTCAAGCAAGAAAACAGTTGCATTGGCCTTAATGGCCTCTGTTCCAAGGCACCTGAGATTATGATATTTCACATATATCTATATGTAGAGGGTATATATGGATTTATATATATATATATACATTATGTAGTCTAATTAATATTATGTACGCATGCATGCATGCATGCATGTAACGAATAGCATCTTCTGTGTATACATATGTATATATATATATGTGCGTGTGTGTATATATATATATATCGTATATACATGTCTAGATGTATGGGCATGTGCATTTCTAGCGCTTTGTTTGCAAAATAACAAAGCTGGGAACCACGCATTTTTTGGATAAGGAGCATGCACGCGTGCATGTTCGAGAACAAGGATAGAGACTTCATACATATATATGTATGTATGTATGTATATAAATATATATATATATATATATATATATATATATATGCGGAGGGTAGATTGCATCACGAAACCAGTTATGCTGTGTTTCATTATACGTTCTTAGAAAACAGTGCTTCATGTAGATATTTTAATATTCTGATATATTGTATAGATACTATACTATATACATGTCCATATATTTTTAATATCTAGGATAATGTTTTATTCGGCCCGGGTCTCCTCCTTAGTGGCACTAGCTTCTGAAATGATTTTAAACATCTCAAAACTTCGGGATGCAGTGTTGTGCTGAGCTATTGTCCCGCATGTAACAATGAACAGGTGTCTTAAGTATCTTGATTGTCCTCATCCTACACATCGGCACCTGTATATGTATGTACATAAACGAGAGCGAGCATAAGTGATTATAATATGGACTTATGCTTCCGCCGGTAATTCTACAGGAAAGAGCATAAGAAGATGGAGCACCTGAAAGAGCTGGTGCGAAAGATCCTCGGAGCTCCTTGGACTGCATTGGTTTTGACAGTGATCGAAAAAGCAGCCGTGCACGCAGTCCTGAATGCGATCGTGAATGTGTTTTGTGAAGGAGGCTGAGATGCTGACGGATCGTGGAAGGAAAGTACCCACACGTGGCCGATCAGCTCCGCAGCATAGACTTGCAATCATGCAGAAGGCAGCTAGATCGACCGATTTGTCTAAGAATATATTGTAATAATGCAGATATGCTCCGTAGCAGGCCTGCAAGAAGGATGGTTGTGATGTCGCCCCGCGTTGTGCCCAGCCACCCACAAGACTAAGGCAGTGGTGTTCGAGTGCCAGCAGTCTGGAAACAGGCGAAATGGAGTGCGCAGATTTCGCATACACTGCCAGGATTCCTTCACATGCTGCGAGTCGTCATACCGTGCTGAATGAAATCCTCGTAACTTCAAACTCAGTGCATGTGTTCCGGCAGGCTTCTATGCTGTAGTTGCAAGACTACAAACTCTTGAGCCGCACCAACACCAAGAACTCACGGAGAAGAACGCGCTGCTCAGTTCTGCAGCGACCATTCACATCTGTGCTCCCGGAGCCTCCCGAAAGCTCGGACCGAAAACCCGAAAACCCACGGCCAAGATTACCAAAGATGGCGCCGCTGGCCGCTCAGATGGCGGGTGAAATGGTCTTCTAAGCTGCATGAGCTGCCCTCCCGGCTCGAAGGTTTCGGGCCCCTAGCGGCTGACCTGGGCAGTGTCGGCTTTGGCCTTGGGGTTCGAGGTCAAGGGTACTGGGGTTCAGAGTTTAGGAACTAATGCGTGGTTCAGTGGGGGAGCGGGGCATCTCGTCGGTATTTGGAAGCTTTCGGACATGAGGCCAACTTCAGATTGCAGGGCCACCGGTACCGGTAGGAGCCCACCTGCCACCTGAGGCAGCCTACAGTTCTGAAGCCCAAAGCGGCAAAGATATCGGGAGCCGACCTACCAAAGCCCTTAAGCCTTAAGCCTGGAAGGCCCGAACCCCCCGGTCAGATGCCTTCGAGCTTGCTGCGAGCGCAGACGGCTTGAGGCTGATGATCAGATCCTGTCAGGCCAGAGTGCACGGGGCTGGGCTTGCTTTTGAAGCTTCGAGGATGCTCAAGGCCTTGGGGACGTGGGTTTAGGAATAGAGTTTTCGGCTTGAGGGTGCAGGGGTTATCGTGTTTGTTTTCATTCCTGCTACACCCGTGCTCTCGGGCGTAAGTGTTGGGGCTTCAGGGTTTGGGTAGTGGAGGACGAGGGCTCGTCTTGTGTAATCGGCGGTGGTGTGACAAGCAACACCCCCAGCCCTGGCTAGAAGATCCCGAATGCCCGAACGAAATGGGCGGTCCTTTTGGGAGATCATCCGCCAATGCTTTGGAAGCTGCACAAACAGGTCCTGGTGCACGTTGGGGATGTTGTGATTTACGGTTCGGCGTGGTTGGTACAGAAAGGCACCACACCACATCACGGAGCTGTGAATGCCGCTTGCTGCTGCGACTGGCACACCATGGTGTTGGAACATGGCCTGGAACACCCTCAGCCGCGAACCCCAAGCCCCAGAATGTGGAGGCCCTTTAAAAAAACGTGGGACTAATTAATGCGTAGGCCCAAGGGCTTATTCGAGCCATTTTAAAAAAAGGGCGGCCTGATTGATGCGTGTTTTTCTGTTGGTGGATTTTTTCGCTGGGGTTGCTCCTGTCTGCTGATGGTCAATGTTAAGGCACCCACGACCCTAAACCCCCACTCCAAGCCCGAAACTCTCCCCCCCCCGCCCCCCCCTATTCCCTTCTCACTTAATCAAAGCCACCCAAAACCTGAGCCAGCCTGGGACCCCAGACGCTGAGCCAGCCCCTTCTAACTTAATCAAAGCCACCCATCTGAACCTTTCGCTGGGGGGTCGCGGACACCAGACTATTCAAGCCACAAACTTTTGGACATTGCGGTACCACACTGTATGGCCGGTACCTTTGCTCCTCTTCAGACCAGAGGCAAACTGAGGAGCTGGCATGTCTACTTTGAACCAGCGTCACAACGTTCCTTGGTAAAGGCTGCGGGCTTCTGAAGCTCGAGGTTTTGGTCGGCTCAGGCGCGCCGCGAAGGGCTTTGAGGTTTGGCAATCATCACGGGGTTGACACGTTCAAGGGATTGGGCGGTGACGGTGAGTGAAACACCGAATCAGCCGGAGGCGTAAACCCCTGAATTCCGAAAAATCAGACCGACTATGCGGGACATACTGTAAGCTCGAGACCCTTCCCGGTTACTCCGTTAAGCCTATCGGCCGCCGCGTTCTCAACCCCAAACCCTAACGACCGTACAATCCTGACATCAAAAACTTATTCCCTTTTGGGTTCCCCAAACCCCATTACCAAATCCTCTCGGCCGAGGCACTTGCACGCGTTCTGGTGCGGACCTTGCATGATGCCCAACGCCAGGAGGGCTGTGCATGCCTGAATTTTATGAATGCCAAACAGCGGGTCACCCATGGCCGGGTTTAGGAAAACCTGTAGGCTTTTGGATTCCCAGGCAAAGCGGTATTACAGGGATTAGGGCTTACTTTTCTTCTTGTTTGCTGTCAGGTTTTGTTTGGGTTTGCAAGGCTTGGGCCTTTTAGGCCCTTAGGATTTTGAGTTGAAAGCGACATGCGATTGAGAAGCATCAAGGCACCCGTAGCCCATTCAGGAATTTTGGCGAGAACGAAAGGGCAAACCTTTCACCCATGACGCAGGCAGCGAAGGCGTGATGCAAACAAGTACTGAAATTAAAGTACGTCCAAGTACGTCCCATGAAGACACATCCGGCAGCCCTAGGGCCTCTACGATCCGAAAGCCATCAAGCCTCCACATCCTCACGATCTGACGACTCTGCCACATATCTCGAGAGTCCGACCGAAACCATAACATCCCAAATGCTGAAAGGCAGGAAACCCTACATACCAAACTCACCCTGACCTTCACCTACAAGCCGAGAGGCGTTGGTGAGCGGCGCCTTCCCGCCCACAGCCTGCAGCACCTTTGTAAGAACACCAGGCAAAGCAGACGTGACATGTTGACGGCAACATTCCGAAAACCCAGACGTTACACCATGCATATAATAAGGGATGAGTATTCGGTGTTTAGGTCCTTAACTTTTGGCCGGCGTCGGGCGCTCCAAGATTCGGAGGATAGCAAAACTTAAAGCTTGCGGGTTACATGCTTGAGTTCAAAGGGACTGGGTATCGGCCAAGGAAGGGTTGGCCCTGGACTGCAAGCTCCTGCCTTCGTGACGGCCCAGGCCTGGGCCTTCTCTTCCTCGCGGAGCCGAGGAGCTCAAGGCCATGATTCTGACTTCCGCTTCTTGCTGCAGCATGGCCTAGCCTATATATGCAATCACTTCATATCGTGCAAGCGCAGCAAGTTTTCGGGTTCCTTACAAGCTACTGTCCATTCTGTGGTGATGTCGTTGCTTGGCACTCATACGACGGACGGTCTAAACCGAGTTCTAGATTCTAGTCTAGTCTGACTGCTGACGCCCTGCAACTTGAACCTGATCCTCCTCCTCCTACCAGCGCCCAAATGTCCTCTGAGGGTTTGGGCTGTGCAGCAGGTACAGGCGACGAAGACGCTGCAGGCGCTGCATGCCCGGCACACGATAGAATATTGCCTGCATGGGCTCGCGAACTACAATCTGACGCACCGGTCTGCAAGCGAAACCTGCATCGACGAGGTTTTGGTTCGAGACTCAAGGATTCCGTCATGAGCCGAAGATGAACATGCACCAAGAAAGCAAACCTTTGATAAGCAACGCTTCAAGCAACTTACTGTTTCCTGGACAGGAGCCTGGGACCACGGCCGCTTCGCCGGAAAGCTGCATCCTGTTCTGCAGTCGTGTAGCAGGTATCATCACCCTTAGTTGCGAAGGCATGGATGATTGAATTCCAGGAGCACTCCGACCTCAAAGGTCTCTGCTGAACTTCTGCATTTTCCTGGGGTCCACGAAGGCTGAGACTTCATGACTTCCAAGATGTCCTCCGTGTACTCGCAAGGCTAGTTGTCGTCTGTGAAGCTCAAGCCAACGACAGAAATACTGCAGGACAGGGAAGCTACGGAGAATAACTAAGACCGCTCTTCAACGAAACTGCAAATCCAAGATTTGTCAAAAAAAACCTGGCTGCCTGGGCACGGCTCCTGAAATGCAGCCTCGGAGGGCCTGACAGCTGCGTGAAACCTGGAGGCTGTACCGAAAGCTGCTCAACCAGTCAAACTGCTACTGCTCGGAAAGAAGCCAAACAGAGTGGTCAGCTGGACCCTTCGGATGGCGGCAAGAGGGTACGTCAAGACATGGGAAATTGCAAAGGAATCTTTCTTACTTATCTCTCGATGACCCGAGTCACCCCAAAACCCATCACTATTCTTGCAAGAAGCGTTCCTGCGGTCGCCCCTTGCTTGCCGAGCAGCTTGTCAGGTGCCTGACTGGTAGAGAGAGAGAGAGAGAGCGAGGGAGAGAGAGAGAGAGGGAGAGAGAGAGAGAGAGCGAGAGAGCGAGAGAGCGAGAGAGCGAGAGAGCGAGAGAGCGAGAGAGAGAGAGCGAGAGAGAGAGAGAGAGAGAAAGAGAGAAAGAGAGGAAGACTCCGCTTGGAAGGTAAGCAAAACATATACAAGATTAAACAAGTCAAATTTGGAGATCCCTTTGACAGAAACCATAACCCAACAAAGGCAGAGGGCCAACGAGAGATAGAGAGTGCACCAACCAAGATCCCGTGAGCTTGAAGCATGATATAGAAGATGTCTCCTCTCAGCCGTTGGGGCAACTCTGAATCTGAATTGCTTGTTTTTACGAGTCAACCTACACAAAGAAGTCGCAGCAAAAATGCCAGGACCATTCGCAGCTCCGGAAGACGGAGCCCACCTACTCCTCGAAGCCCCCTCAGCACAAGGCAACAGCCCGCACGCCTCCGGATGATGCGGACCGTGCCTGTGGCAAATGGGCAGGTGCGTGGATTGGGCTCCTCGATCCATGCCGGGCTTGCCCGCCCCCGCCCCCCTGCCGCATGAGTTCAGCAGCACAACGTCGCATCACTGTAATTTGAAAACTTTTTGGACTAAGCTGATGCCACAGACACTCTGTCTAACACCAGCGCTCAGGCCTCTGGATCGTGAGCCTGTCCGTTTTCGGAGCAAAGACTCAAGACAGTCCAAGGACCGACCGATGTCAAAGGTAAGGGAGTAGCGGCTGAGTAGCGTCAACCGCTCAGAATACTCCACTCTCAAACCCGAAAGCCTAAACATATCATCACACGGCAAAGTAAAACCACATATGATGCAAACCCTTATGAGATTCTGTTGACTGACATAATTTTTCAATATTCGGCGTCTCGGGGTATGACACGGCCTCATGTCGTGGTGCAACAGACATCACGTGGCAGCATATGATGTCAGACGAGGGGGTGAAGATAATTGATTACGTGCATTGAAAAACTGCAACACAACGGATGCCCATGGCGTAAGGCGTAAGCACCGCAAAGTTCTGCCCTGCAATAAAGCCGATGCACAACACTCTAAATCTATTGCACGCCAGCACCCTGGGTCTTGACTAGTGCCTCAACGCACAAGTTTTCCGCGTGCATAACCACATACATACATACCTACCTACCTTCATACCTACATGCATGCATGCATGCATACTTGCATTGCATGACAGTACAGTACATCATACTACGTTAGATTACATTACGTCCATCCCTCCCTCCCTCCGTCCGTACGTACATACATACATACACACATAGGCTACATAAGTTACATACAATACATGCATTACATACACTACACACGTACATACATACATGCATGCATACATACATACATAACATACATATCATACATAACATACATAACATGCATACAAACATACATAACATACATATGATACATACATACATACATACAAAAATACATACATACACACACATACGTTCAAATATACATACACATACACACATTGACGCATACCTTCCTACATACATACATACATACATACGTACATACGGACATACTTACACGCACATACATACATACATACATACATAGCAAACATATGATACATACGTATGATACATACATAAATGCTTACATACATACATACATACATACGTACGTACAAATATACATGCACACATACACACATTGACCCATACCTTCCTACATACATACATACATACATACATACTTACACACACACATACATACATACATACATACATACGTACGTACATACATGCAAACAATCACATCACATCACATCCATACATACATACATACATGCATACATAAATACATACACTAGTTTGCCGGGTCGGCTAGGTACTAGTGTAGTCTCCTGCGAACAGCCGCATAAAACATTGGGAACCTAACCTGAGACCTCCGAAGACTCTGAGAATGGCCTCAAAAGGCAAGGATCCTAGCCTGAAATTTCTGTAAAGGCTCAGGCTTCGAACTAGAGTTACATGTTCGGCTTCAGGCCTAGCTAAGACCGTTGCCAGGAGGGACATCGGACATACATCCGAAAAAACATCTCGGACAAACTGACCTAGCCTGGAAGCAAAGACATTTGCGGAGCGCAGCTTTCTAATCAAGGTGCAACATGACTAGAAGTTAGCGAGAGAGAGAGAGAGAGAGAGAACGTGGGATAGAGAGCGAGAGGGTGTGTACGCGTGTTCAACTGCCAGTGTGTGTACCAAGGCCCTCAATCACGGCAAGACGCTGCTGCCCACACGCCGAGCCCGTTGGAGCATCCTGCTGCAGCCGCTTCAGCGCGCAGTATGTCGTAGGGAAGAGGCCTGCGCCAACCATTGTTTAGCAAATAGTGGGCCCAGAGTTCGATAGGATGTTCAGCTGATTGAGGGGGCTTCTGTTTCCAGCATTCAGCGGGCATGACACAAACATGGGCAGATGCTGCACGACTTGAGCTACATGCAAGCTTTCATTGATGCGGGATGCTGCCAGCCGAGGTGATGCCATCCTCGGCTGCAAGCGTCTTCCAGCAGCCCGGTGCGTTTTTAATGTGCTGGACCCTCGCCGCTGTTTATGTTTGTTGCCGCCTCCTGCACAATATGCAAGTCACAGCTTCTGCTGAAGCTTCCGTTTCCGCCTCCTCGGACATGGACCGGCTGCCTGATCCCGGAATAATCGCTCCCTTCTGCAGGCCCAAACACAAAGGCGTCCGACAATGGAAAGCTTCCGGCCTTCCAACTGCGTTGATCGAAACCTCTAAGATCTAAGTAAAATGGCTGAAATATGTCAGCTTCGCTCCAAGATTTGTTTCGCGAAGTCGGAGCATCACGCACACTTTAGCCGACTTCTACGGCTTAAGGAAGTCCATAGCACGGCGGATGTATCTTTCAAGTAAGGATCCGAAGCTGATGGCCTTCTCAAACATCCTACCCCGACATGCTGGGTAGTTCTGATTCTGTACAACACCCAGTTTGCCTTTGGAGGCATCTCGATGGCGAATGCCATAGCCTGGGTCCACCGTCACATAGATGGCATGCTCAAAGCAAAGTGCAGTAGGATGCAGCATACCATGCGCTCACGACGCCGACGATGTAGCTATAATGCGCAAACTTTGCATACATGATACAGTTAGATATGTATGTGAGTAGTTAGATGGATGGATAGATAGATAGATGGTAGATAAACAAATAGGTAAATAGATAAATAGATAAATAGGAGGTAGGTAGGTACAGACGTAGAGCTGGGTTTGTGCGTGTCTGGCTTGAGCTGGGCTGAGGGGCTGGGGCGGCGGGGGAGCACACCTGCTAATGAAGGACTGCATGCATCTTCCAGGAGGAAGCAGTACTAGCAGCAGCAGCAGTAGCAGTAGCAGTAGCCGTAGCTGTAGCTGTAGCAGTAGGAGTAGGAGTAGGGGTTGTAGTAGTAGTAGTAGTAGTAGTAGTAGTGGTGGTGGTAGTAGTAGTAGCAGTCGTAGTCGTAGTCGTAGTACTAGTAGTAGTAGTAGTAGTAGTAGTAGTAGTAGTCGTAGTAGTAGTAGTAGTGGTAGTAGTAGTCGTCGTCGTAGTAGTCGTAGTAGTAGCAGTAGGTAGTAGGTAGTTAAAAGCATAAAGCCGTGACGAATAGCTTGGAATCTTTGTTTGTTTTCGAGGTTTGGTTCTGTTTCGAAACAGATGTTCATTTTTGACTTCTACGCTGTGATTTTCTTTAGGATTGCGCCGACATCGAGGAATATGCTGATATACCCGGCTTCGAAAGGTTCTGAAACCTATGTTTTTGCTTTTTTGGACTGCCCCGAGAGACACGCTCTTTTGCGAGTTCTACTTTTGATATTTCTCCTCTTCGGGCTTGCCTTGAGGAATAAGCGGTTTCTGAAGGGTTCTGACTTATTTGGTTTCTTCTGTTGTTCTGTCACCGTTTCAAATCTACTCATGTTTTGACTATGTTTTGGAATTCTGTCTTTCGGGACTACCTCGAGGAATATGCTCGTTCCCCGTTTGTGAAGGCTCTGAAATCTTTGCCGTTTGTTGGGATGTTGGGGAATACCTCGCGAGATACGCTCGTTGCTGAGTTTTGGTGTTGGTTTCGGGACTGCGTCGTGGAATATGTTCGT
Organism: Symbiodinium sp. clade A Y106; assembly: GCA_003297005.1. Taxonomy (NCBI): domain Eukaryota; class Dinophyceae; order Suessiales; family Symbiodiniaceae; genus Symbiodinium; species Symbiodinium sp. clade A. Next base: position 161,455 of record BGNK01001075.1, on the reverse strand, counting down.
TCCATGTTTTTGAGGGTTCGGCAATCTGTGTTTTTTGATTTTTGGATTGCCTCAAACAATATGCTGATTTTTGGCTTCTGGGTTTGATACTTTCATGTTTTTGTCGAGGAATGTTGAAGAATCTGTTTCGAAGATGCAGCCTTAGGATTCCAGGAATACCACAGAAACTGTAGAATCGAATGCAATCGCGGTGGTTGATGTATTTCGCGCTTTCCTTGCGGATGTACATCTGCCTCTTGCAGCAGGTGCAGATACAAGAACATGTCACCAGGCAAATTTTTGCACATGCATGTTTCTCATCCACAATCATACACACATACGAGACAACTGTACAGACCAATAGATGTGGATTCTGTCGAAGTGATGGCAAACGTATGCATGTATGTATGTATGTATGCAATTCAAGACATACATGACATATATATATATATATGCATGTTGGAATATACGCACGCCTTCTTGCTGCCTGCCAACTCCAACCGCTCCCTCTGCCGACGACTTGAAGGACTGTGAGGTCGTCGCCCAGGGAAAAGGACATGAAGTCTGAACCATAATGCCTCAGCCCAGATGAAGTTGAGAGTCCGGTGCTTGAAGTTTGGAGCTGTGTGCGTGAGAGGTCTCAGGGCTGGACATCACACTGATGGCTCCAGCATCGCAACTAGTGACTAGTGAATACTGGAGTCAGGGGTGCGGCCTGTGAAGATTGGAGCGCGAATTAATTAATTTTCGTGGTTCGACAAACGATCGTCCACGAGTGCGCGGGCCGTCAACCCCGACTCTGTCAAAGGCTCCCGCTGCACAAACAATAGGCCAAAGCTAAGATTGCTGAGCCCAGAGCGTTCCATCGAAGTCAGCCAGCGCCACTCCGACTAGCAGGAAGTTGCTTGTTCCCATGCCATGAACCGCAACGCTCTGTCGTTTTCCCGCTTGGCCCCTCCTACTTCTGCGTGGTTTCAGAAGCCCTTAAAAATCATGGGAGTGCAAGCCTCGAACCCAAAGAAAAGCAGTTTTTCTCGCAAGGCCCACCAGCCTTGAGGCGCTGACTCTGTGCGTGCTGGAGTCAAGCTCGCACCACTGTTCCTCAAGATTCGGGCTGGCGCTTCGCGTAGGCTGTGCCTTCTATATACTGTGACGTTGGGGTTTCAGCGGGTTTAAAGCCAAGGGTTTCGGAAGTGTCTATACAAGAGTTGAAGGGCCAGATCGTGAACAAGACACACACGAACCTTACAGTCCTTCTACGTATTGGAATACAAGAGAACGACATGCTGGCACTGTGAACCCACCAGACAGGCAGCCAAGGGTCCAGTAAGACGCTGGAAACAGTCCTGTCGCACCGTCTTTCTGCAGATAGCCGACGCTCCATCCCTTCAGGGATGTGGCCACCAACTGAATGAAGGATTTTCAGTTCAGATATCAAACTCGAAAAACCCTTCCGAAACCTCAGACTGATGCATCCCTATTCCGGGATTGGCCCCCGGCATCTGCACCATTCGTCTGTGGCGAAGATATGAGGTGGACTTCATCGCCTTCAGTGGCACTGCTCCTACTTCGGAGATCTGGCTCTGCACGCTCAAAACACCCGAATCCGAATGTATGCACATTCAAAATTTCGCTCCACGGGCGCGTCGTAGGAAGAGTGCCGTCATTTCAAGTCTAACATGCAACATATCTTCTGCTGCAGAAATTGCCTCTGGCGAAGGAGATAAACTCGCCTTGGCCGCACATGCAGGAGATCACCACTAGCAAGATAAGGGCTGCCATCTGACTCTTGTGGTAGTACGGGGGTAGGCATTCTTTGCAAATGGAACTTGGTGACTGCCAGAAGCCAGAAGACATGCACTGTGCTTCCCTGCCTCCTGCCTCACCAACCCGACAACTGCAGCGGATAAGCATGCTTACCACATGCTCTCCGATCTGCTCTTTGTGTTTCTCCCTCTGCCGGTTGCCCTGCCCCCCGCTGAGGGCGGGTGGCCTTTGGTTCGGATTACAGGAACACCCTTCTCCTTTTGTCGGCGTGGGTGGTTCTAGTTATCCCCCATCAATCTGTCGATGTGGGTAGGTTTGTACTTCGCTGATCCTGGCGTCAAAACAAACGAAATAATTCTGGCGATATAAAGGGTGGGTAGAAGCGCCAAGATTTCAACTGTGATATTTTGGAGGGCCAGAAAATAAAACGAACTGAAACACTTCAATTCCTAGGCAAGTGCGGACTCTGTTCATTCATTGTCGGAGAGTTTCAAGCAGTGTAAACAAATCACAATAACGAACATGACAAAAGCGATTGACATGTAACCCTTGGCTTGGGTTCCGAATTCAAGTAGCTCAGCTAGTCTAAATAGCCGAGGTCGTCGCAAGTGGAATATTTTCAATAATCGAAATCCCGTGCTGGTGTCTGGAACCCAATCATTTTAAACATGTTCATGCCTTGCTTTTCATGTATAGCAAAGTACTCGTAGGCCACAACGTGCTTCCTGCACATGACTCGTATTGTATAATATGATATAAGCATAAAAAGATACTATAAAACCATACAACAGAATTCCTTATTGTAAAATATGATATGACACGATACGATATGAAATAACAAAACAAGCTATGAAATATTGTACCACCGTATAAAATACTATATAGTCTACTCTACTGTAATGTAATGTACACATGTCTACATCTACAGCCAAACGAAGGAATAAATACTGAATGAATGTATGAAGACATTATGTGTAAATATAAATATATATATATATATATGCTACCCCCCCCCGGCCCCGCCCCCGGTTATCCACCCTTTTTGGGTGGAAATGAAGGGTTTGGCCGAAGAAATTGGCCCAGTGCGGGCGTACTTTTTGAATGGTGAGACGCCTTCATACAACTACTGGGAGCCTTCTTGAAAGTTAGGCGCAACTTTTTAAGCGGTCCTTATGATAAGGATCCTACTACTTGGGGCTTCCATATTGGGGCCCCTGGTCTTCTGAAACTCCTAAACACCAAAGGTCCATTTACATGCATCGCATATACATTAGCCCTAAAGTTGCTTTTCAGCAGCCCTGTCACATCCAAAGTATACACTATATAGGCTTCATATAGAAAGGCCTGTGAAATCGTTTGTAGAACCCTGACAGATCACTACAGAAGCCTTGAAAACCCATTATAGAGACCTGATATATCCTACGAAGAACCCTGAAAGTACGCTTATAGAATCCCCACAAAAGCCTTTCTTGTAGGTGCATGGTCCACTGCAAGGCCGTACAGTATCGAGTTCTCTTCTTGGCCCTGTCAAAACTCTGGACCACACCCCCTGCTAGAACAGAAACATTAGGCCAACGCCTATAACTGTAACAGATCTTACAGAAATGCGCGCGACCATGTTGGCGTATATGTTTCGAGAGTCAGTTTTGCGGTTGCTACTACTTGTTTATGTGTGCGTGCATGTGTATATAGTATCATGGCAACCCGCAAATAGGCATCAAAGTATGCAACAAAGACCATTAAAGTAAACACACACACCCCAAGTCAAAACACAAGGCTTCCCAAAACACATTGAGGCGGCAACACACGAGATTTTTTTCCCTCCTACTTAGCAAGGACGAGCCGATTACTATGGGAGCTTCTCATGGTACATATGCATATATAAATGCGAGTTTCTTCCTGTTACATTATGATTGAGTATATCACCAGGTCTCACGCACGACACGCACCCAAAAAAAAATATGCAAAATTTCCAAGCACATCAATACTAACTTTACAAACGCAGGTAGATTTGTAAAGCATTTGGTTCTAGATATACGATTTCGAGACTCCGCGGGTATATTCAACGATATCTGAAATGGGCCGAAATGCGTGTATATACATCTGTGTATAGAGATCATCGGGTCAGTATTGGTCTGCGTAAGTGGCGACACTGTGTACTTGATACTTGACATCCATTTGTACCTGATGCAAATGCACAAGGTCATGCTCGTGTATATGTAGCCAACCATGCAATATTTTTGCAGTCTTGATGTTGCTGTTGGTGCAGCGTGTGTGCAGAACTAAAACAATACAACAGATGCTAGAGTGTGTGCTTGCGCATGCATTTAGGGCAATGAGAGCATTCCCGATGCATCCCGAGTCTTTAAGTTCAATCCACCGGACCTACTGAATTCAATAGGCCTCACAGGCGGATTGAACTTCAATATTCGGAGCGCATCGGGATGGCTCTCATTGCCCCAAACATGTGCCCTAGCATCTGATGTAGTTTTTTAGTTCTGCACACATGCTAGTTACTAGGGTTCAGAGTATACACATACACACATACGGAGCAGTCCTGCAAACTGGGAGATAAGTGAGGGGGAGGGGGTCAGGTGCAGAATACACAGGAATTACACCAAAANTCCCCCCCCCCCCCCGCATTTCGCCTTCTCGCACAGAAAAGCACGCATTCACCACGGCACGCTTTTCACCTTTCCTTTCCCCCATATGGTCAGGCGAGTTCACCTTTCACCAGTTCACCTTTCGCTTCCCCCATATGGTCACGACGGTTCGTTTCCCCCATATGGTCAGGCCGGTTCCATTCATTTCCCCCATATGGTGAGGCCAGTTCACCATTTCACCATTCATTTCCCCCGTATGGTGAGGCCAGTTCACCACTTCACCATTCATTTCCCCCATATGGTGAGGCCAGTTCACCATTTCACCATTCCTTTTCCCCATATGGTCAGACCTAATTGGTGAACTGGTGTTTTTCCCTCCCGCATTAGGGGTTAGGGCCAAACTGATTGGTGAAATGGTGAAATGGATTAGGGTTAAGGACAAACCAATTGGTGAAATGGTGAAATTTTTTCCCTCCTACATAGCAAGGACGAGGCCCGCATTGCAGGGAAGTTCGGTAACAGCGGCAACTCAAGTAGCTTCGATGTTCAAAGCATGCTGGTGCAACCCGCGTTCAGGCATCTTGATGGTGAAATGGTTTAAGGGGTTAGGGCCAAACTGATTGGTGAAATGGTGTAATGGTGAAATGGATTATGGGTTAAGGACAAACCAATTGGTGAAATGGTGAATTTTTTTTCCGGGTTAGGGCCAAACTGATCGGTGACAACGTGAAATGGTGAAATGGATGTGCATGAAGGAAATGAAGGGTGGTTTGTGTTTGGATACCAAACCACTCGAAGGATCAAACCTACTGGTGACATGGTGAAAACTGCCTGTTGGTTTAATGGTTTCGGGCCCTACCCGTCATATAGGTAAACTGAATGTTTGAAGGTTCGGAAACCTTGATTTATGAACCAATGTTGTGGTTTAAAAAACTTTGGGAGGGTCCCATTGCACAATAAAACATACGAAATAATCTATCCCATCAGTACTTCACCAACACCTACATCCGAAATTGCGATTGTTTGGGTGATTCAGGAAGACTGAAACTGCAATGAAACAGTTTAAGAACCTAAGAGAATAGATGCCAGCATTTATTTGTGTTTTGAGCAATGATGCAGTGTTTTTTGTCAGAATTCGCATATTTTCGGGACCATATGCAATTTCCCGCGATTTTAGCAGAAAGGTCTTCCCGACTGTTATTGTCTCGCAATGCGGACAAGCTACATGAGGCCTTATGGTTCGCAGTGGGCTTTACGAGATGGTTCCGATATGCTGATACAAGAAGCAAAGGTTTCGTCACTCGGTGCATAAAAATAAAGTCAAGTCTAAGATGCGACACTCTATGTGTACTGTCCCACAGGAGAAGCACTCTATACAAAGTTTGCTAAGCGTGTATCATATTCAAGTTTTTGGATTAATTTTTCTGGGGTGGTGTCATTATACATCGTTGAGGAATGCAACACCCAAAAGCCCGCATAAAACGGGCATACCAGCGTTTAAAAGCAATCGCATGCGGGCACAGGGATATGTTATTCAGAGCTGTATGTAGCCAAAGCTCCCTAGCAACGCTTAGAAAAACAGACACTCCAGCAGGATTGCAGTATTGCAATGCAAACATTCAAAACTCTTGGTTCTAAATGTTTAGTTCACCGTAGGGCAAGACTGAACCAGATTAATCACTAAAAGCGCATTCACTAGTAATTTGGATCTACGAGGGTTTAGAAAGCAGTCGCACAGGCATGAAATACGAAAATGTATCGACGCCTGCAAGGCAAGGGTTTTAGCACGTTGGAACAGGGTCTCGACGAGGTTGTTGTAGAATTCATGATGCTGTACGGGCTTCAGCTGGTCAGCATTGTGAAAAGATGGATGGTTAGGTGATAGGTGCAAGATCCATAGAGACTTAGATACTGCGTTGTTTATGTGGGCTTCGGCTTGGACACAAAGACATGTTTATTCACGGTTGTTTATATGCTTTGGTCCAGATTCAAGGATATCAAGGGTTTATAAACTTTGCGTGGGTTTATAAACTTGGTCTGAGGTCACAAACTTGTCGAAGTTCAGGCTTGTAGCAAACAAGTAGGGGGAATACTACGCAGCCCATATATATATATATGTATATACGTACATACATACATGCATGCATGCATGCATGCATGCATACGAATATGTATATATATATACATATATGTATATATGAATATGGAAAACATGAGGCAATGCAAGGGCAGTCCAGCAAAGGCACGGCCGTAGTTGGATCCATCGAAATCCGCGATGGCTCGCCCCGGCTGCATCGAACATGCTCCAAGACTCAAAATGGAATTGGCCTGGGGGCACGACCATTCCAAGAAAGCAGCATGCAGCTGTGCAGAAGCAAACACTGGAAACCCAGCCTGAGAAAGATTTCCAGCGTCGTTCATGGCGACGCCATTGCCAACTAACCAAGTGACAGCTGCGGCAACTTGCCGGTTCAACAGTGTTGCTTCTTTTTATTGAAGCTGGCCGCATTTTGCAAAGTATTCCCACAGCTGCAACTGCCACCCTGAAGTTGTTGCTGCCATTGCTGCCGATGATGCTGCGTACTAATTGCTAGCATGCAGACCAGGAATGACCAGGAGGACAGGGCAAGGTGGCCAGACATGGTGCTAGAGCCGTGGGGAAGCACGCGGCAAGTATCTCGAATGGGTTGGAGCATCAAGACTCTAAAACCTTGACACACTTGAGCCTAAGCTATCTATCAATTTTTCTATCTATCTATATATATATATATAATACACACACACATACAGTAGCCCTCTAAAAGCCAAATTTCAAATCCAGGTCATGCACAACTTTTGTGTGTGCTGGTTGTGTACGCCAAGCGCACACAACCAGCCAGTAGTCTGCACTTGGGGATCTTCATTCTCTCACAAACTGGCCGGAAAGCCTCTTCTTTGCTCTCAAATGTCTGGAACCTGATCTGTACTTCAATGGCACCCGGGTCAAGAAAAGCCTACTTCTGAAAGCTCTGGAGGGCCTCCTATACTCAGCCGAAGGAACATAGACAGACTTTGACAAGGACTTGCCGCAACAAGTGAATTTAACCAATGCTCACAAATCAATAAACAAACGCATATATTGTATGTATGTGTATATATATATGTATATTATATACATATATATATACACATACATACATACATACATACATACATACATACGCATATTGCTGCACACACCAGAACAACACCCGAGGCACAGCCCACTCGAAATCCTCGTGCATGTGCATCAGAAGCTTCTTGATGCATTTGAGCTCCTTTGCGGAAGACATCATCTCACGGACAAGACCCTTGACTCGAACCTCATCCAGAAAAGCCACAGTACATGACTGCCACATCCCAAATTCCAGACCCTAAAGCCCCACTCTTAACCCGCGAGGACGTAGACCCCGCAAAACAAGGAAGGCGAAACCCCGCATCAAATTTCCGGGAACGCGAGGCGAGGAAACAGATCCACACCGAACGATGTCGGCTGGGATACTGCTTTGCAAAGAACCCAACCTAGATTCTGAAGGCACCAAACGGACGGAAAGAATGACTAGTACATGACAACAGATAATGGAACACTTGATCAAGCTTGATGTTCAGAAGCATCGAGATCTCGAGTCTTCTGTCAGACACTTCCTGAAAGATCATGACCTAGTTCGCAGCACGGACAAGCGGTACACTGAGGGCTCGTACGGTACAGGAACATGGGAAATGGGTCGGGGGTGTAGCCGGATAGTCGCGAAATCGTGTTGAGGGCTTATTGTAATTAGTGTTTTTCCAGGGTCAGCCAACATTGTCTCCTCTTGTGGACCAGTCGGAGAGCACCCGTGCTTGATTCTTGACGTCACATTCCTGCACCTGCTGTACTGGCACACCTCATAGACATCGTTTTGGCGAAAGGCTGCTCGCAGTTCTGTGTTACATACTGCGCTGCACCACGCATATAGAGAGGCGCGGGGCCCTGGCTGAGCTCTGCTGATCTCGCCGAAGATACGGGTTTTCAACACTGCATATTCGGATGTGCACACGCACATAAACCCAACAGCAGAGTCCTCGAGTCCCTAACCTTGAAACTCGAAACTCGGAACAGGCCGACACCAAAACCCTCAATAACCCAAAACAGCCAGTTCCTTCCAGACACGCAGTGTGTAGCACAACCTCTGTCATGCAGACCAGAATCTTTTCCTTGGGCCTTAGACTAGCCGAGTTTGGGAATGCAGCAAGCAAGTTGAGCAGCGGGGTTTAGGGTTCAATTTTGGCAGATATAAGGGTGCTATGATGTATTTTGCATGCACCAATCGAATCGTCAAACCTTGTGCACGAGCGCCATCAGTGCTCAAGAAGCATTCAGCTACGAGGCTTGCGAATCCCCAACTTCATGCGTTATCGATCGGGTGCCAGAGCAGGACGACCCGGGCTCCCAGAAACTCAAAGACTCTTGCCCTATTGAGTTCCATATTCACGGAGCTTCCCAGGGTCATCAATGGTACCCAAAATTGGGTCTACTTCGGTTATCTCATGCCACATGCTGAAACCAGCAGCGCCCAAGCCTCCTCGCCCGCATAGACGGCCAGAATCCGCCGGCACCGCCGCCGCAGCAGTGAAAGGACCTTCCAGCGACGCTTGCAACATATGAGCAAATGGGGATATGCTTGGAATCGAACCAGGAGGAATTTCGCCTGCTTTAGGGAGGACCACAAGGACACGACCACCAAGACCAGCAGGACCTGAATGAACACGACGACCAGTACAACCCTGACGACCAAGACCAACTGGCATGACCACGAGACCATGAAGCTAGGGGCAGGACGGAAGGCACCCAACGCTAGTTTAGGAATTTATGTGTTTGCGCGTTTGGACATGTCTGGGCTGTAGGGTGGGCTGATTGGGTTGTGGTGTTGGGCAGCCTGTCTGAGGATCTAGGTTTTAAATCGCTGAGAGCTGGCCATCCTACCAACCTACCAACCAACACCGCATAGATTGAGGCGCTTGTCCTGCAGCACGGAAAGAACAGTTCTGGGTCGACCTGAAGAACTCTTTATGTGCAACTCCACATGCCAACAAGGGCTCGTCCTTGCCCGATTGTGACTCTTTAATTTCGGATTTGTCCGCCCACAGAAAGAATGACTTCTGGCTTTCGGGCAGCGAGAGTTGATGCAACAAAAGCAAGACTAAACACTACCAGGAAAAACACAAACATACTTACACAAAACACACTCAAAACGAGACCTGCCAAACAAAAGCAAGGGAACAAAAGGCAGATAAGAACAAAGCGTGATGGATGGACTCGGCATTGCACACATGTTGTGCTTTGTGCTTATTGTTAGGAAGATGCTGGGCTCCGACCCTGGGATTGAGAGGTGTTAGGATGGGTTCTAAGGATTCATATAGCTGGTGGTGTCGCAACTGGCATGTCAGGACCGACATCCACCGCCACCCCGAACTGAAGAATCACATCAAGATCCATGTCGAAACCATGCTGAGCCATGTGTGAACTATAATTCCACGGCTCACAGCTCCATGCTGACAGGACTCCATCGATTGAAACTCTAAACATGAACCCCGAACTGCAGGATCGGCATTCGCAACTAGAAGCCGAAGGGGTCTCGGTTACAACTGAGCGAGCGGTGAAAACCGCAAACGGCAACTTTGGCCCTCGAAGCAAGAACACCTCCATAAATTCCTTTGCAACACCATCGCAGTCCCTGGGGCCCTCCACAGCCCCACGCTGTGCATCCAGGGTACCCCAGTGTTGTCCACGACTCCGCCGTCGCTGATGTAGACAGTTCCGGGCGGCTGCGGCGACTGGTAGTAGAAACCTCAGACCATGTTTTTCTTGTACGGTTGTTGCGTCGGGTGGTGGGAGCCAAGCCTGAAAGCATCAACACTGACCCCATGTTAAAATTTATGTTCAACACTTCGGGGCCGTAACCTACTCTTCGAGACTTGAAGCTGTTCTGACATAATCAGTGCTTGAAGCGTGGAGCTGCACGACGGCCCTTGCCACCCAGCCACTCCAAGTCTGCACTCCACCAATTATCACGTGGTTTGTGCTCTTGGTCATGGCTTTTGAGGGGGGAGGGGGATTCCAGAATCAATATGCAGAAATGAAAAGACCGGCTTTCGGAGTACGTGGAGCGACGCGTTGAAGTTGCGGTTTGAGGTTTAAGCTCTCATACTCGGACACTGCCGAATCAGGGTTGTAGATTTTTCGGGTTGCAGAGTTGAGGATCTTTCAGGCGGGCACCCAATGTGCTGGTCAGGCACTGGTTTCGAAGCTTGGCGTGACATAAGTCAGCTGACCTTCCTATCTTTTCTATTTCAGCCTCCAGACAATCTCGATTTGCGCACAAGCCAGGAATGTGCAAGCAAAGTGCTTTCAGCAACAAGGTGGTGCGACGTGTAGCAAAAGCTTGGGTCGTCACGGGATGTTGCGCGACTGCATATGGCAGCAAGTTGCCATGGGATCTAGAGGAAGTCTTTACGTAATGCACCTGCACTCGAAGCGAGTGGACCCCAAACCAAACACACCAAGCGATGATTTTCAAAGTCCCCGGTTCACAGATTCGGGGAAAGAGTCATGCATATCAATCCCAGCCACCTCTACATTCTGACTTCTCGAGCATACCATAACAGTCTGTCATAGGTGCATTGACCGTACCGGCAGGAGCCGAATATAGAAGTTCTAATTGATGACGGAAATGAATGGAAATTCCCGTGGTCACCTGCGGCACCTGTTCACCCATGCTCGTCCAAATCCTGCTGCTACAACCCGAAGACCCTCAACGAGCGGCGCGTTGCTTGCTGCAGCGTCCGAAGGAGAGGCGAGTGCTGCAGGAAGCCTGCTGCAGGAGGGCTTGGGTCTATCCCGCTTCCGTTTTCTGCACTATAAGAATCGGTCAAGAGCATGCAGCTTCGGCTTTCTTGTGTGCGAGAGGATGTCTGACAAAGGGCGACTCATTGGAAAAAGAAACATCGATGGCTGGTGCCGATGTTTCTTGGCGATCGCTAGTGGCCTGTGCACTGACGCGGTCTTTCATGAGGTGAGTGCACAAAAGCCTGCCCTGAAAGCCAGCAGAGACTGCTGCGGCAGCAGGTGCCGGGCTTTGAACCAAAACCGAACTCGTCTGAGCATCAGGGTCTGAAGCCTGAACTTTCTGCAAGTGCGAGGTTCGTCTACACGAAAAGCGTGCAGCAGCCACCCGGGCCCCAACCTAGAAAGGGGAGGAAGCTGAAGAAGGAGAGGCCGGCCAAGCCAGCTGCCAGGAGTGCAGACCACTGACCTGGGCCATAAACTCATGGGAAACTGGTCTTGCGCATAGGAGTTGTTCTCAGTCCCTAGGTTTGGGGATATGAAGATCAACATGGCGTGACACGTATGGGCATGATAATCTGCATCAGCTTGCAAATCACGCATGGAGAATTGGAATAACTCTACCTGACTCTACCTCTGTGCTCCCCCTTAAACCCATGTACTCCGGAAATTGACCCCAAAAACCTTACCTAATGCCAAGCCCAAGCCCCTAACCTTGAAAGGCTAGTGGCAGAGCCGAAAAGCAATGGAGCAGCGATCCAGCGATGGATGCATCGACAAGATCGTGGCAGCCAGAAGCAGCCTTCGAGGATGTGGGGTTCAAGGGCTCAGCGGCTTCGCGGCTGAAACCTACGAATGCCAAACCTTGCACCATGTTTAGGTATGACATCATACAGGACTGGAACTGCAGGTCGACGGTCGCAACCTCAATCGAACCCCCAACACCATCTGAAGCTCAACTCCCGAAGCCCAGCACTTCCATCCCGAAAAGGCTGCCCAGAAGCCCATAGATCAGCTGCCACCACAGAAGCGTCGGAAGTCTTTGCAGCCATGCCCTGAATCGCAGGCCAGGCCCTCGCAGGAAAGCCGCAAAACAGGTAGCCACACCCTCTCGAGAGGGCATGGATGTGTACTCATTGTACGAGTTGGAAACAGAGGAAGAAGCCGGCACACGTGCTGAATTTCCGTTCCGCATGGACGCAAATAGCCACTGCTGCATTGCGGCATTTAAGCAGCACCGTAACAAGCCCCGGATGAGCGGCAGCAGCAGCAGCAGCGCCACCACCAGTACTAAAGAACAACATGAAGCACTAAATCCTATAACGCGCTACAAGCCAAACACCAAAATACGAAATCTCTGAAACCCCAGAACCGCGAATCGCCACAGCTGCCAGTATCATCGTGATCATCATCATGCGTCAAGCCGCCATCCACAGACACCAACCCAAATGAAAAGAAACACAACAGGGAGTGACCCCGAAAGAAGCAGCAACCTCAAAACCAGAACTTGAATTCCCGGACAACGAAGTCCTTGAGACAAAGACTCACGGGCAAACGTGGTAATGCAGCATTACTAATACAGGGGCCTTAAAAATAAGAATAGGGTTTTGGGGCCCATTGTACTACAAGTAAAATAAAGACCCCCCCCCAAAAAAAAAAAAAAAAGTATGGGCAACTATTACGGCCCTTATACTATGGAGCTTCTCAGGCCTTGTTCCAGGTATGCTTGGGGTGGTTCCGACTATCACGAGATACAACCTGCAATTGACTTCCATTTCGCTCCTGGAAACTTCCTCACTGAAGCAAGCAGGTGCAAAAAGCAGGGAGCAGTGAAGGCAGAAAGGACGCAAGCAAGATCCAGCAATCGAATAAAGAAGCTGGCGTGCCTAAGGACATGTTCTCAAACCGGGTGGAATCTGATTCTGAATTTCTGCTTGTAGGACCAGACAAATACTTCAAGAACAAATGTAAACCGCTGGCGAATAAGTCGCGCCTCTTCCAGGGCCCGTGTGGGGTTATGTGGTTCTTCATCGGGGATCGATTGGCTGTGCGGTCTGGGGCCCTGGACAGCGACACTTACTCGGGATTTTTGATCCAGACTCAAATTTCTGAAGGTCCAGTGAAGAAAGACCTCGTCCGCGGTTTAGGATGGCTGAAAGGATTTGAATGCAAGAGCCTGGGCTTAGGGATGTTTAGGGAGTATACAGGCTTAGAGTGAAGGGCCCACTCCCAAATCCTCCCAGCTTCGTCCTGCAGTGCGTGCGATGTGCACAAAGTCGCCCATGTAAACGCCCAGAAACTCCAGCCAGAATCTCAGGCTGACGCTGTCGTACTTACCTTGATGCAAAATTAGGTCTTGATTGCCGGAGAACACATCGAACCAACAACCATCACCACACCACACCCCGAACCCGACGCTAAAGCAGCTGCAGCTTTCGAACCTTCGGAGATTTTGAAACTCGGGATGTGCGGGTAGACCTATCTCCGCCGGGTCAATGCGTGCTTTCAGTTGGCGACAGACAGTAAACCGACAGTACTTGAGTACATCTATGCACAGTGAGGCGTGCACAATATGGACCACAGCAATCGACAACTGTCGTCAGAACGCATCAGAAGCAACATACAGTATCAGCTGTGTGCGTCCATCCATACACACTCGACTTGCGAAATATGAAATCCTTGGCTGAAGAAGTTCAGGAAAAGCATCTCAAATTATGCCCAGGACCGTAAACATATACTATCAAACCCGGTGGCTCATGATGAAGCCGTCGATTGCGCCACCACTCAACGCAGCAGTGCGTGCCAGGGGCCTCGGAGACTTCATGCTGCCACGGCCACAGTTACCGCTGCTGCTGCAGCTGTTGGTCGTAGAAAGGAACACCCTGAGTCGAACGTGTTTGCACCTCGTACGACCAAACCGCAAAACTGATCTGCCAACTGCACCTCGACGGCGACGGTGGAATTGGCTTGCGATTCGAACCCTCGCCCTTGTGACTGAGGATCCAAACTGTTCAGCCTACTGCGCCTGCGGAACCCTGCCTCCGTGCTTGGAAGAACACACCAGTGCAACAGCAACCACCACTGAGTAGTAGTAGTCGTCGTCGTAGCCGTAGCCGTGGTGGTGGTGGTGGTGGTGGTGGTGCTGGTGGTGGTGGTGGTGGTCGTGGTGGCAGTCGTAGTAGTAGTAGTCGTCGTCGTCGTAGCAGTAGGGGTAGTAGGGGTAGTAGCGGTAGTAGTAGTAGTAGTAGTAGAAGAAGTAGTAGTAGTAGTAGGCCGGTGACCCTTGCCGGACCCACCTTCTGAGCATGTTTGAGGAAAATGATCATGATGAGGATGCAGATGACGGTGATGATGATGATGGATGCGTTCAGACACATGTCGGATCGGGTTGGGAGGGGGTGGGGGGTGGAGGGGGATGATGATGACGACATTGTTACGCAGACACCCCGAACAATATCTCCAGAAGAGCCATTTTACTCATTATTCACAGTACTTTCGTGATGTCGAACCATCTTTTATAGTCACCAAACCTACTGCTTTCTGCGAAAACTCGAACTTGGGTGGGGGGGAGGCTGTTTCGGGGATGATGACGACATTGTTTTGCGGACATCCCGAACAATATCTCTACACCCTAGCGCGCACACCCAACACACACTACTTCAAAAGCAAACCCTCCTACTTCGGGGTCTGGGCTTTAGGGGTGTTGGCGAGCCCAATCCACGTACAGCTGGCGCAATTGTTCCTGATGTTCATGAGATGTTGCGCTTCAGGTTTTCGGAGGGTTGAAACCTTGTTGACGGCACCTGTGTTTTGCACGGTGTTTGCAGCGTTTTCGTACTATCCGACCACCTGTGGTGTAGCAGTTTCTTCCACGTCGAGTTTGAAGAACACGTGCGGTCGCTGCATGCTCCCAAACAACAGTTTAAGCCCCAACAACGCACTTTCCGACCACACTTCCGCACTTCCACCAAACGAAGAAGAGAATGCGGTCGCGGCGTGGTCCAAAACGCCAGTTTTAAACACCAAGACCATAGTTTCGGGGACCGGAGAAGGTCCCCGAAAAGGCCTTCAGCAACACCACAGTGCAATCCGTGCATGTGAGGAATCCTAGGGCCTGGCCAGCATTTCCACACTTGCAACAAGCAACATGCATTCCTATTGCTCTTGGAGGGTGGGTCCCCTGTGGGGCCCACGCCCAGTAGTAGTAGTAGTAGTAGTAGTAGTAGTAGTAGTAGTAGTAGTAGTAGTAGTAGTAGTTCGTAGTATAGTAGTAGTAGTAGTAGTAGCAGTAGCAGTAGTAGTAGTAGTAGTAGTAGTAGTAGTAGTAGTAGTAGTATAGTAGTAGTAGTTGTTGTCGTAGTAGCAGTAGTAGCAGCGGTAGTAGTAGTAGCAGTAGTAGTAGTAGTAGTAGTAGTAGTAGTAGTGGTAGTAGTGGTAGTAGTAGTAGTAGTAGTGGTAGCAGTAGTAGTAGTTGTTGTTGTTGTAGCAGCAGTAGTAGTAGCAGTAGCAGTAGTAGCAGTAGTAGTAGTAGTAGTAGCAGTAGTAGCAGTAGTAGCAGCAGTAGTAGTAGTAGTAGTATGATCATGATACATTGCCTCGAAATGACCTGTTACTTGAACCCTTATAGTACTCTTGAAGGAAAATGAACAAGGACTGAGGTGCCGCGCTCCGAATGCCCAAAAGTAGCCGACACGCTGGCCGCCCGTGTGAAGCTGGCTGAAGGTGATGTCCTCAGGGCTCTGGGGGGTGCAGGGTTTAGCGTTCCGGGTTTACAGATTCAGGTTTAGGGTGTAGGCATCGGGTCGAAGGGGAAGTGGCGACGGTGTTGCAGATCCAGGAAGAGTTGAGCACGTCTTCCGAGGCAAGCACGGGTAGAAACAGCAACCCGTGCGTGCAGCAGAGGCAGCTGAAGTGCTCAGTGTGGTGTGTTTGCTATGCAATTAAAGCGGCTGGCAAGCCTGCAGGATTGGGCACTGGTTTCCTGCAATGGGGTTTCTGCATTCGCAAGTTCAAGGTATCCGTTACAGCACACGAAGATCAGCATGCTTCTGCATTTTCGGGTCATCCAGGACGGTGTTCACAGCAGCGAAAATATAAGAGAATGTCTCGTTCAACTGCCTTTGCCGTGTTTTAAATTCTCTGCCCGATGACCGAGACAAGATGAAGAGCAAGCTCGCCAGCTGCAGCATAAAAGCTATGGCTGGAGAAAGCCGTAGAAACCCCCAACAAGCGCGTCGTCAAAATCGAGCAGCTAGGCCTGAACAAAAGTGGTAGCAGCAAATCAATATCACTAATACTACAACTGCCCCAACCATAATCGAAATGCTTATTGTCGTAAACATTGACAGTGCAAACTAACAAGAAGCACAGGAATATTGTTAGCAACAGTACAATGACAACAAACAGTAGGAAAATGAGGTGCCATCAAGATGACCACTATTTGTGTCCTGCATTGTTTGCCCGGTTCTGCCAGGTAGGGTGACAGGGATACGTTCGCGAATTCAATTTCTGCTCGAGCCCCTTCGACCGTCCGGCAGCAGCAGCAGCAGTGTGGCAGTGCCATGCAATTTCAAAGCAGCAGAAGTTGCGAATCGCACACCCAGGGGAGAGGATAGTGAGTCTTGCGCTGGTCATGTTGAAGATGGTGATCGCCAGATAATCAGACTGAGCAGGAGGATGCAACGCCGCACCCGCCCAACGACCCGCCATACCCCACCATAAAAAGACACAAGCTGCAGCAAAGTTCAGCTACCAAAAGCCCTAGTGCTGCAGCAGAAGATGAATGAAGCTTTCTGCTGCACACGGCGACTGCCTAAGCAATGAAACTTTCCCAACGAGGGCTTGGTGTCGCTGATTGGCTCGGTGTCAACGAGCCGCAAGTAGTCCTCAGACATAGTCTACGGTTACGGGTACAAGCCTTCATTTGCCTGTCTGCAGTACAAGGTGACCATGTAGCAATCAGGGTCTCTATAGTCTTCAGGCGTGTAGGTTCAATCGGAAAACCTAAACTTTGCAAGTCTGCTGTTCGACCACCAGTCTGCGAAACTGCAGCCAGCAGGCCAGGTCAAAGCACTCGGTTACGCTGTACTGCGAAACGAATGTCACATGAACGTGCTAAGGAACATTCCCGCTTGCACCTATGCCCAATGAGCCAGGACACCCGCTAGCCTTGAAATCTGCGACACACAGCCACAGAAGATTCACCTGCTCAAATCCTTCAAACCCTCGGTACAAGAATGCGACGCAGCCAGAGCTGGCATTTGCTATACTGTGCAGTGACTGTGCAGTGGCCCAACTTGTAACGACACGCCGCACACGCAAACACATGCATCGACGAATAGTTACCAACTCAAACATGAATGCAAATGGAACGTAAATGCACCTGAACAGTTATCAGTGTGTGTATATATAGAAATATATACTTAATATATACATATATTGTGTATGTGTGTGTGAATGTGTGTATGTATGTATGTATGTAAGCATACACATAAATAAACATGGATGCAAGCATATAAACACAAATGCACATACGCAAATACACATATAAATACACATATACACACATATGCATATGCATACACATATGTACATGTCTCTGTACATATGCATATGCCTATGCACATACAGACACATATACACACACATGCACATCAAAATCTACATATTCCTACATGTACCAATATACATAGACATAAACAGTGAATGGCCGACTCTAGCAGTCTAGCATATCTTACAGACCCTTTGCTTTCTCCGAAACCTAGGGACGAGGGACCTAAACGATGACTTTTTAGGAGCGCCTCGGACCAGCCGAACTAGCTCCGCCTGTCAGCCAAGTGTCGTTGACAGCAGCGTTCAACAGCAGGAGTGGGCAGTAGGGATTCTTACGAACGGCCGACCAGTTGCAGTTCTTGCCGCCAGCATAGAAAGCCAAGTGCAAGCTCCGGCTATAATAACGATGCCTCAGATGATGGTGAACCCTCAAGCCCTCAAGTTTCCCTTGTGAGTGAAATGCATGTCGCCCTGGACTCGAACTAAACTTCCAGATCATGGAATGAGTGTACGCTGTAATAACCCGATGTATAGAAGACCCTACTGCACATCAGAGTCTGGAACGGCAGCATGCTGTTATTTGGGTTTGGAGCTCAGAAAGCCTTGGATAAAACACCCTGGGCAACCTAGAAAAAAGCAGCTTGGATGCTCCAAGTGGCATGAAGGTGCGCAGAAATCGCGAGAAGCAAATTCCAATCAAGGAAAAGACGAGGCTGGAGGCCATAATCCTGAAAAGAGTTGCGGGGGCTTGTTACAATTAAAATGTCTCGTGATACCTGCACCATGTACGTGCCACGACAAGACAATTTCCTTGCAACCCCAAGCATGACATCAAAGCACAAGCCCAACGACGCTAAACATAAAAATACAGGTTGGTTGGGGCTTTGGCGCGTGATTGCAGTCTTTGCGCTTGATACGGAGACTTCCCAGAAAGCAGCATCTCGAGACTGAATATGTGGATACCGGGCGCCCAGCACGACAAATTCAACGATCTGTTGCGATCCTGCTACAAAACAGGACCCGTTTTGGCAAGAAGGTGAGTAACAGACTGACAAACGACCGACACGCACAATTTCCAGTTGCCTCTTCCACGTCATCTCGTCCAGTACAGAACCTGACCACAACGAAACACCATTCATCAACAATCATCAAGCTCCCGGCTTCAAGTGTGTACCATGCTTGTCATGTCAATGCACAGCCCGCGACTATCGTTGACAAAAACATTGCTCGGCACCGCACGGACTACGTGAGCCGTGACCCGGATTTGGCTCTAGCCTTTGCCTGTTCTCAGCATGAGGATGCAGGTTCTGCGCTTTGAAACCCTTCGCCCCTGCCCAGGTGTGATCCCTCTCGGACTTCAATTGTTTCTTCCTGCCAGACCTGCGTATCTCTCGTGGGTGATGTCACCCAGAACACGGAACTGCACCTGCTTCGATGCGGGGCTGACACAAGGCTGACAGGCTCCTAAGAACCAAGGTTTTCGAGAGTCTATACCCTCAATATCCTAAGTAACTCGCGAGAATACCACTATTTCTGATTGCTTCTGCGGCTGATTAGACCTTGAATTCCCAATCCTGATTCTCGAATCTAGCCTGTTCTATGAACCTTCGATCGCTAGGCCACAGAATTTCCTGGCTGTTTGTCGGGCCCTCCCTACCTCAACCCCTGGATATGTGCAACCCGAACTCTTGTAATGCCGTGGAGTTCTCCCGTACAACTGACCACCACATACCACCACTATGCCTGGATCGCTGGCATATTATGTGATGTTAGGGTGCTTTATTCAGAGTCCTTGTCATGAGGATCCTAATGTTTAACACTCAGTATTACCATGGCGCTCGTCCTGCACATGTTGCATCTACCGGTGAGTGAAGGGCTGCTGGAGCAATAAACGGACTCTGTTCCGAAATTCCTGCCCGCGTGCACGATCATACAGCGACGGTTGCATCTGGGACGTGTCAAAGTAAAAAGTCTTCTTAGCACGACATATCTGAAACCACGTCCATCGATTCTTCGCAAAAGGAAGATCGCTTCTCTAAGCCTTGAGCATGCCTGTACTGCCTGTACTGCCCTGACCGGCTTGTTTCCCCCAAAGCCCAAGGCACCAAGAAGAAGGTGGAGCCGAATAGCAGGAAAGGGACCATCACATTGAAGGTGCTCACCTTGCACGGCTACTGCAACTCCCTTGCTTGGGCTTGAGGCTAGCAGCTAGCAAGATCCTTTTCCTTTCCCAGAAATATATAGCAAGGTAAGCTAGAGTCGTACATTGAACCCGTTCGCTGGATGCTTGGCACCTCTGTTTGTTTCCCAGTCTCCTCATCTTGCGCTCACACATCATGTCTAAGCTTTTTGCTTTACAGTTCAGTGACAGCGACAAGCTACTGTCGCAAAAGACGTTGATATAATCCCAAGCGCGCCCCCTGGGTTTTCTGCGGCGCAGGCGCGAAGAGGTCCGGGAAAATCGGCAGGAGAAGTAGGCTTGCCAGAAGTGCAAAGGCAAATACCATGAGAAGCACCGGCAAGAAGGTCTGCCTTCAGCGACGTCACAGCCGTTCGCTTCAGAAAATCACAGGGTCTGCAATTGGGCCAAGAATGAATGCGAAGTCCCCAGGGGCCTGATTCAACTGCGGTCCAAGAATCCAGACCCCACGCCAGTCTCTAGAGTTCCCTAGCTACGTGCACCCGAGAAGTAGGAAAGCAACACTTTCTACACAGCTTCTGATACAGCTGGGAGATGTTAGATTTGGGCCAGGGGCGACAGAGGGCGGTGAATCAACCAGTCCGCTGCCACAGCCTCGTACGGAATCTTTGCTCGGAACAATGCTGGAGAGTAGGGGCCTTTCAAGTTAACAAGTATCCCTATAGTGATCCCCAACATGCACACTCAACATTCCCAAGGAGCCCTACAAAGTCTCGCAAGAACCCGAGCAAAACACTCGAGTTGAGTTTCGTAATGTATCGTCCGATTTGGGCGAGGCGTAGAATGTAATAATGTAATTAGACTTTGGCATGTATCACTTTGGAACTTCGGCTTATTTCGGGCTTTTCGGGTTGGCATCATTCGGGGTTAGGTTAGGGTGTTGTGCCCCGAGATGTGCTAGCTACCCGCTTAAACCAATAGCTCTTTGTAACGAAACGCAGCTGGATAGGAGAAGCTGAACCGAAATTCTCTGCAAGCATAGTGGAAGGCTTTGGCTTTGGGATGTAGGACTCAACGTTTGGGTTTTGCGGCCGATGCATCCGAAAACATAGCAAGTAGTCTGTCGCAGTCCAAACCACGGAAGCAGCCTCGGCACCCCTCATATACCGACAGTAGACAACACCCAGAGCAAACAGCAACACAAAGCAGTCACAGGAGCGCCTGCTACCACAGAAAAGCTGCAGACATGCCTAGTTGGACATGTTCAGACCCGAGTATACTATGATGCTATTAAAACATGTCATACCACACTATGTCGTACTGTCTCGTATTGTGTCGTCTGAACTACAATCAAGTATCGAAGCCTCCCGGGAGACTTGAGGCGTAGGGCCCGTGAGGCGCGCAGCCGTCAGCGCCGAGCAGTTCAGGGAGACCTCGGGTGTCGCTTCTGCCATTGCCAGGGCTTCTGCTTGATTGAGGCAGAACCTTTTCCGAAAGCCCATTGAAAACCATCGGTTCCCGAATCATCCCGAATCCTCAAGCCCGACCCAAGCACGCAAGACTGGACCCGAAGCATGAGAGGTCGCAGCACCCATCGCTCTCGCCAGCGTGTAGTGTTGTGGCTGGTCAGCGCGACCTTATTGCTTTCGACCACTCGACGGCTAGAGCAGTGTTAGGACCACTCCTACAGATAGCCTGACAGACCCAAAACGAACCACCGAAGAAGGCGGAAAGAGGAAATGAGAGGACCTGCATTTTTTTCATGCCGGGCCTGGAACTCAGGGCGCCTCAGAGTCCTCGAGTTACTTTGCTCAGCTCTGTGCCGAACGATTGGCGAGCTAAGGAGCGAGGCCGCTTTCACTAACAAAGGAGCATAGCAAGGATCCCTTTTTGTTTACATTGCGACAAGACACCAAGCTTGGAACTGGGACCTCAGGTCCCAACTCCTAGATCATTGATCCTAGGTCCTGAGCCGAACCCCAAAGCCTGGGCACGTGAGTGTGCGCAGTGTTCGGGATGTATGGCATGGGTTCAGCTAACAAAGCCTGGCAAGCCAGGCACGTCCAGTCATGTCCAGTGTGTGCATGTTCTTCGGGCAAGCTTACCTCACACACCGGGCGGCCTCCCCGCAATGGTCGCAACTCTTGTGCTCGAAGAAAGCAGCACACTGGCAGTATCTCCTTACTGTGGCAACTGTTGCAAGCTTCGAGCGTTTGACGTTGGGATGTCAAGCACCATGAATCCCAAGAGGGCCGCGCTTTAGGGTTTGTCAGGTTTGCCGGTGTTCAAGCACATGAGCTGGTTGAGGGCTTTCCGTATCTGAAGCACTCCCGAAAGCCCCTCAGGAGGCCCTTGGAGCATTTGCGAAGTGATGGCGGGCAAAGGTGGCCCATAGCAGCAGTCAATCAACGTTTGTCTAGAAGCCAAGCCCAAACCAAATTGCAAGAACTAATAAGTAATAAAACATAATCTAGGAAGGCTTTGTTGAACAGGCACGAAGACTAAGCCGAGCAAAAACTGCTGCTGCAGCGGGGAAGTGTCGGCAAACAGAAGTTGCTACGCCGCTAGGCTTTGCCCAAGCTACCTGAGTACACACAGAGAGCTGTTTCTTTTTGTGTCATACCAAGGCAGCAGAGGGACTAGCGCTGCGAGATCCAGCAAATTTGGCAAAGACATGCCAGCTGTCCCGCCAAAGCTGAGAATGGCCCAGGCCGTGCATGACGTACAAGGCATGACAAACACAACTTTTTGTCACAGACACGCAGGTGACTGCCCAAGTACTTCGGCTCTTGAACTGCGCGCGAGATCTCAGGCAACACTCCAAAGGCGCCATCTAAACCCCGCAAGCGGGAAGCTCTAAACTTGAATACCCTGAACCGTTGACACCCAAAGCCTCTAAACCCTATGTATAAACCCTAAAGCCAAGTGTCAGCTCCGTGCCGCCTTCCACCGTGGCATATCCTTTCAATGGAAAGGCGGGGTTGGGGGTTCCAAGAGGCCCGAAACTTGCTTAACAACGCGAAGCAAGAAACCTGACAGTCCCGCTTGTTCAAGGAGACAGTAAAATGGAGGCTGTTGAGGACAAGGAAGGTACAAAGACAGCTCAGAGCCCTGATGGACAAGGAAATTCGGGTTTTGAAACAGTTGCTGTCTGCCACCTGGGGGGTCTTCGGTCTTCAACATCAGAAAATCCCTCTTTGAGGCATCCTTGTAAGGAGGCTCAACAACCAACGACACAAAACTGCTCCAAGCAGCTATGCAGCCTCCAGGCCACAGGCCCCACCTGCATGGCATTCTGATCAATGTAGACCCTGATTCATACGCCCCCTGACCCAAGTAAGGATCTATGATGGGGATCCTTGAGGTTCTGAACGACGGGTCGACACTACTTCGGCTTCAGAGCTTTGGTGGATCAACGTAGTGCTTTTGTATGTCGCCTGGGAAAGTTAAACCGATCTTTTCCCCTGCGGTTCAAGTTTCGTGGGTCTGCGGCAACTCCACTTGGGCCAGTCTTTGCATAAACCCGCGGACGGCAGCCTCATAACTCAAATGTATCGAAACACAGGATGCTTCGGTAGCGCACCTGTCCGAAGTCAAGTTATCTAGCTGATCAAAAAATCCTTCACAACCTAGATATGTAGGCAATGTAGGCCTTGACCTGACAACTGACAAGATAACTAGTCCGATGCCCAGCCGCGACCAGGGCGTCCAGAAGCAACCCGGCGGCCAAGAGGCGCACCAAGACTGCGAGACTGC
This sequence comes from Symbiodinium sp. clade A Y106, assembly GCA_003297005.1. Classification (NCBI taxonomy): domain Eukaryota; class Dinophyceae; order Suessiales; family Symbiodiniaceae; genus Symbiodinium; species Symbiodinium sp. clade A. Next base: position 137,817 of record BGNK01001075.1, on the reverse strand, counting down.
TCCTGCAATCGACTGGCTCGGGCTTCGGCTCGATGGTGTATAGGCCAAGCTGGAGCTTCAGAGAGCACCACCGCCCCCACCAGCCCGCACCACCGACACCACCGCCACCACCACCTCCACCAACCAGCACCACCAGCGGCCACGACCACCGCCACCCACCAGCACCACCCCCAGCACCACCACCAACACACCACCAAGCACCCACAAAACACCCCCACCGGCATAAACCCTCAACACCACCAGCACTACCACCGCCACACCGCCACAACCACCACGCCCAACCGCACTCGCAACCACCACCAGCAGCACCACCACCACACAACAACAGCATCCAAACGAACAGAAATTCCATGCAGTTCTGAACTTCCCGATTCCTATCACGTATATGTTGGTAGACTGAGGCAGTCTTGACTGCCCCGGCCTGAGGCCCGTGTAGCATCTGGCAATGCCCAGGGATGCTCGTCCATCCTGTCAGATGTCGAAACCTTTCAACAATTCAGAACCATGTAATCTGTGAGTCCAGACCTCCAGGCCTAAACCATGTATAACGAGGTACTAAGAGGATTGGAGCTCTCGGTACGCAGAAAACGATAAGATCTGATCTCCAAAGCTGGTGCCACCCGTATCCTTCAACTTCAAGTCGATCATTTTGGGCTTAATGCCTGGCTCCTGCAAAAACTGTCTTGAGGGTCTAGGCCTAGGTTTTTCTCAATGTCTCTGCGCGAAGATTCTAAGATCGGCCTTCGGGCTCTCCTCGTCGCCGGGTGCCTCGATGTGGTGACCCGCACCCACATTGGATGGCATGGGCGGTTTTTGGGTTGAATGGTTGGTTTAAGGGGTCAGGCCAAGGAAAGCTGCATGGCAACCATACAAGCTCGGTCTGTCTTCAACCTCGGTAGTCGCCTTGACATAAAGAAGCACAGGAATAATCCTTGCCCTAACCGGCAGTACCGTTACTAAGCCGATGCAGACAATGGGAAGAATGCAGTGCATAACCTTCAGAGCACTGGAGGGAGAACGCAAGGAAAGCCTTTTCGGCTTACTGCAAAGGTATAGAACACAAGCACACCCGGGAGATTCGACTCTCGCAACTTGGCGGACCGGGTGGAACTGGCGCCATGGGGGTTCAGGTTAGGACTCCAAACGAAAAAACTGCTCCTTGTGTGGAGGACTGCTGGATGTTTGGGGTTCTGACTGTTCGGCGGCAAACCCTAAGCCTCAACCCCTGCCAAACGAAGAGTTCTAGACCCCGCTGGACAAGTCCAGGTCACCATCTTCGTCCTCACGTGACGCGTGAGAAACCTCAGTCGCATGGCCCTCGGACTCAAACGACATGCATTCACTTGCCCCTCCAGGTTTGTGGATCCTATTTACCAGGACGCCGAAGAAAGGGACCGCCAATTGTCGAAAACTCTTCCGCTTTTTCGTCCCTGCATAAGTTGGAGGGGTGAGAGACTGAGAACGATCCCCACGGCAACAGCACACGCTGATGTCTCGGACATCTCGGTTTCGTGAAGCTTGCTTGTGAAGGCTATCGGCGATCCCGGCAACCATCCCGGCCAGGCTGGCAATGCGGGAAGGGGACGTGGGTGTCAAGAAAGTCACAAAAGCATCATCCCAAGTCCGAGCCCAAGGTGTGACAAGTCCTCACAGAAGTGGGCACGTAATTCTAGTCCAACGCCCTGCGCGTTCCTTGCCATTCCTACTGTCGAATGGGTCTGCCGTCGGGAGTATCATGTATCTCTGCCCAGAGACATCTGGCACACGTGCACGATGAAAGCAGCGCAGAGTAGGGCCAACAGAACCAATGCCTGGAGCAGATACTCGGGCCATGCGTCAAGACAGGCTTCGGCCTCTACATTTCACTTTCCTAGCGACTGCGGTGTGCGAAGTATGAAAGCAAGGCATGAACCGAGGCAGGCTTGAAAATCGGGATTCGAGCAAGATGACGAAGTGATGTCTGAAAAGCACAGAAGTTTTCGCTTCGAGAGGTCAATGTGATTCTGTGTGAGCACCAGGCGGCATGCATATACATGTACAAATATATATACTGACTTATATTTATGTGTATATATATATATTCTATTTTGCATGTGTATATATACATATACATATACATATACATATACATATACATATACATATGCATATACATATACATATCCATATGCATATACATATACATATACATATACATATACATATACATATACATATCCATATCCATATCCATATCCATATGCATATGCATATGCATATGTATATGTATATGTATATGTATATGTGTGTATATATGTATACATACATACTCATATGTTCATGTACTTTATTGGTTACAAGATATCTTTAAATCTTGTTTATCGGTTTGTTTGTGTTTTATGCATTAATTACTTATTTACCTACACGTTTACGCATGTAGGTATTAATACAGTTATACGTATATGTAGAGAGAGAGAGCGATAACGAGAGGGAACTGGGAACTCTAAACAAACCACCCCGTGCCACCTGCTTCTGCGCCGAGCTCTTTCCCAGAATGCTCAACACCTGCAAGTCGCTGATTCACTGATGGAGTTCGGGTGTAGGTAGTCGTGTGGTTGGAAGTTGCCAAGTTCCGGGCTTCGCGGTGCGAGCTTCGCAGGCTTCGGGGCAAAAAGAGCCCACATCCTCAAGCCGTGCTTTGGAAAAACCGAGATCTGTTCATCGAACCCGAACAAAAGCAGCTCGATACAAATGTAATAAACAGCTACCAGCTCGCACTGAGCTTTGCTCCAAACATACGTCGCATTTGATGCCCCTGTACACAAGGCAGGACCCATGCTCCAAAGAATATGACGAAAGAGTGCACAACTGGATTCTGTGGGATTAAGGGCTGCCGATGGAACATACAGCAAGTGCCTCCGTGTCCGGCTCCAGAACATCTTTGCAGAACTCAGCCCTGATCCAAGCCGTGGAAGCTTCGAATTGTTAGTTAAATGCACACGCTTTGAAGCCCAGGCACCCACCCAACTTCAATTTGCCCTCAACAAAAATCATGGATAAACATACTAGTAGTCGGGTGCTCAAGTTTTCAGGCCTGCTTCGACATTAGGGGGCATGCGGCTTGAGCGACCGGCGAAAGTTAACTGCTTCCAAAAAGGGCCGCCCTGTCAGGGCTACAGCTCAGCTCTACATGTTCGGGAATTATCGGCTGAAATCTCTTCCAAGAACAACTCCTTCTGAACACGGCCTCATCTCAGCACCATACCTCGGCCAAGGACCATGGGCCTACATCCAAGTTGCCTCGGTCCGAACCAAGCGATCAGAGTATATATTATACATATGTATATATATAACATATACATATACAGATACATATATACATATACACATACATAGACATAAACAAACGTCCTATAAATCCATTTCCCACCACCCTGATGCCCTGACCCTGAACAGCAAGTTTCCAACATCGGCCCAGAAGCAGCATCTCGATGACTTGCACGGCCGGCAGCAGAAAAAGACAAGATATCGACACCGGAGCCCTTCGGCGGTGAGAGAGTTTATGGCCTGCTTGGTTTGTGGGTTCCAGTCAAGGAGTTGAGGAGTTTTGGATTTGGTGCCCTGGCAGATAATTCTGGATGTGGCATCTAGCATCCAAGTTCGCGCGGGGTTCATGCCAATCATCCCCGTTTCCTGTGAACCTCCATGGAGGTATGTGGGCGTTGCGTTAAGGCTTCAGCACTTGAGTTGAGGCCCCATCGGCAGCAAAATCTGCGTCGTGAGCTGGAGCCCAGTTCAAGTATGTCCAGGACCCGAATTCCAAGCAGGGACTCCCAAACTCCGAGGTCGAATCCCAGATGTCCTTAAAGACCCAAGCTCTGACTCTTGCGGCCCCCTAGAGATGACCAAAGCAAGCAGAACGGAAGCCTCAGCACCGTGCCAGCTCCCACTGCAAGAAGCAAGAAAAGGTCGCAAATCCGAGGCAAAGCTCCGGAGCCCTCCTGCCGAATAGGACTTCGCGGGAGGCGGAACAAAGGGTTCGCGTCTGCGCTGATACCATGGCCAGAAGACAGCGGACTTGCTGGTAGTATTCGTCTAAGGGGACCTTGCACTTAAGCAAACACAAAGAGAATGCCGAGCAATTCTGATGCTGTTGAGCTCCATATTGCACTACCCACCTGGCTCTCGGGCGCAATGTCTGCAACCTCCTGCCCCATGTCTCTGTTGAGATAGGGAGTATTGTACTGCATGCGCAACATCCTGGGCTTGTCGTGGCTTAGAGGTTCTCAACCGAGTACACCAGTGACTAGGGCTAGCGAATGGGACTCTATACGAGTGGGTCATCAGGGTCTCAAGGTACCTGGATGGGGATTCCACGGACAGGCGGCCATCAAACTCCCACTACTGAGAAGCATCTAGAGAGTGTTGGAGAAAGGGTGACACGTAAGAAGTGCGATGACTCAGAAAACAAGGTAGCACGTGCGTCTGCCGCCGCGCGGGGTGTGTCGTTTATTGTTGGGAGGTTTTTTTGGTCGAAGTCAGGCAAACCCTGTAATTTGCGAGGTTTTCGTCAACAACAGGATGTGTCGGCGTTTTCGTTTTCCCATGTTTTTTGTTCTTGTTTTTTGGTAGTGTTTTTTGCGAAAGTGTCGCAAATACCATGCTTTTCTTGCTTTTTTTAAGTTGATTTTTTGCGTCGTTTTCGAAGTTTTTTGTCTGGAAAGCTGCAAAAACGCGAGGTTTTTGCATGGTCGACGTTTCAAAAGAAAAGCAATAAGAAGCGGCAACAAGGGCCTCACAGAGCAACCGGCAGCGTTTGAGAAGTAACNCCCACCCCCGCACAGAGCTGAAAGACAAATGCAAGTCGAAGCCGGCATGATCCGGCATGTGCAGAAAGTCGAGAGTCGGCAAAAACACTGCAAAAACCGATGCGAAAGGCGACACACAGGAAAACACCGAAAAAACGATGCGAAATGGAGAGCTGAGCATGTTTTTGGACAGTGCAGCGCGCCGGTCGCGGCGTTTTTTTGCTAGAACACACCGCAAATACCGATGCGAAAACAAAACCCAAGTTCAGTTTCGGGTGAGCAAAGTGTCAAAACTCGAGCTTCAGCACATGCCAGCCAAGAAATCGCACCACCCCACGCGGCGGCAGACGCACGTGCTGCCGAAAACAACCATAGCCCTTTAGCCCTAGATTGAACTGCAATCCCAGGCCTTAAGTTCATGTTGCCCCCATGCCCCACACGCTAAGCACCAGCTCGATCAGAACAAACCCACATAGGCACTACTTTAAATTGAGTGCTTCAGGACGATCCCATTGTTTAGAACAGCTGAATCATTCCCAAATACGATACTTCTACTGCACCATCTGCTCAACGAGTCTCTACTGAATTGCCTTTGAACCCTACTGTACAGCCACTGAATCATAATGTGGCAGCGGAGAGACACCCTTGGACTGATTAAGAGGCCTTTCTGTTGTGTTTTCAGTGCCTTCTCTGTCTCTCTATGGGTCCGTTCGTTGCAAGATGCTCTGAACCCCGTAGGCCTGGTCCACTAGCAAGGCTCAAACTCCATGGGCAGAGCTGATCGCTGTTGGTTAAATGACTTCCGACTATTGGAAAATGTCGTCTAAATAATCACGAATCTCGAGAAGCGAGAGAGAGAGAGAGAGACACACACACACACAGAGAGAGGCAGACAGAGTACCGAAATAAAACCTCGCAAAGCATTGCCAAACGAAGCCCGCAAGCCTCAACTCGCGCGGTCTCCGATCTCGAAACCATCACAGATTTCCAACGCATGCCAAGGCACATGGCAGCCAAGAGCTCGCGGTACCAACGATCAATGTTGGTCCCTGGCGACTGCAAATCTGTCGGGCCACCAGCCCAATTCCACAACCGAGCTGCCCTCTTATAGGCTCGAAGACTGCGCAAGCAGAGACTCGAGAGAGCAAGTCGACGGGGAGAGAATAAACAGCAAATGAGAGGAGACAGTTAGTTCGAGTGACTTATGAAAAGCGTTGAACCTCGTGACAAGCCGGGGTATAACTGGCACAGCAAAAAGAAGCAAAGACTTCCTCGCGTGATCAGATCAGCATCATATGCGCCTTGCTCTTAGCACAGGAACAAGGACGTGTCTTCGTGATTCAACTGCTTACTGCTCTGCACAGTGGAACCGACTTGGACACTGCTGCAAACACAAACTCGTATTTCGAGGCTCCACCCTGTTAAACCTGTGAGGGATTGCCATGGAGCTCTACTACATAGCTACCATAGCTTCCGGGTGGGGACCCTTCGAAGAAAACAATAAAATGGCCAATCCGCCAGCAGCCTGAAACTCAAAGGACACAACGGGATATCAGCTTAAGAGCGCCAGGTTTAGGGCCAAAACTGCACATTTCAAGCTCTATCACACATGGTTTTTAGCATCCACTTGCATTAAGCGCAAGAACTGGACAGCCCGACATCAAACGAGACTAGTCGCGACTCAAGCAAGCTCAAGTGGCCCTCATGCGGCCTCTCTTGCTTGCACACACTCTCTCTCTCTCTCTCTCTGTCTCTCTCTTCCGTCCGGGTCTTGAGCCGAAGACCCCTCAGCCTCAGAAGAAGCCCGCTACCCGCTACCACAAACGGGCCGATGGCGCTCAATGTGGTCTAAGGCTGGGCAACTGGAGCTTCGGCGAGGGAGCCGTTCTTCCCTGCACCCTGAACTCTGTTGCAAAGTATCATCCCGAAGTGCTGTACCTCTACACCCACATACCTTCTTTGCCGCTTGAGGCCTTGAAGCTGCTAGAGGTAAACCTTAAAATATCTGTGGGTGAAACTGACAGCCACATAGGCAGCAAACCTTCAAACCGTGGGATCCCTGGCGCTGCCTTGTGGTCGCTCAGCTGCCACGACATGCGAGGCAAAGGCTGTCGCCACATACGTACCACCAGAAACTCCGGAGATGTACTCCACATCCTGCAATCTGATCTTTGGAGATGTAAGGTGAATCATCATGGGTTTAGGACTTGAGGTTCTCAGAAATTGTGGACATGTATGGACAGATCAACAGTTCGCATGATAAGGACAGGCATCAGCCCGCAGGATTCTAAGTTTTCAGGAGTATACTCGTTGCAAACTCGACACCCTTCAAACATCACGAGGCTTACAGGGTTCGACGAATTCAGAGTTCGCATGTGAAGCGCAGATATGAGCCATCATCTCAAACAAACTACTACAATTCAGGAATTTGCATTGTGTGCATGCACGCAAGTGTGCATGTAAATGTATACCGCTAAACGAACATATATATATGTATATATAAACATACATACAGACATATTATGTGTATGTGTGTGTAAGTGCATACCGTGCACGTAAGTACGAGTGCTTGCAGGTGGTGCATGTTGTAGAGATGTAAGGAGCGGCAACGCAAGCACAACACTTGTATGAAGCTGCCCGAAGCTGAAACTCGAAAGATGCTGCCACATCGTATAAACCCTTCAGCCCGAAATTTACGAAGCATGTCGAGTTAGCGGGCATTGAAACCGCGTGTTGGAGATGCGAGAGCAACTTAAGAAATCAACGGTCCAATCGAACTGTTCTCGGTTTAACATCCCCTCCTAGCGGCACATGAACAGAGACACCTCACTGCACCGTTCACGTGAGGAAACCTACGGCAACATGCAAGGTGCAGTCGAGAACAGTGCCACTACGGAAATCAAGCAGAAAGAAGGGACAAGCTTCAAATCATGACTACAAAGCTTGCAGTCCTGTAACGCACAGACACAGGCAGAACAACATCGTGCGGTGCGGTCGCATGCATGTGCCTCCGTCGGTTTCTGCATTCCCACGTGTTGTCAAGGTGCTCCGCCATGTCTGCGTGACTGAAATAGCGTACATGTCTAGTCTGCAATCTGTGAGTTCCGACCCGGAGCTCAAGCTCATCAGGCAGTTTTCGATAATTTCTTTCTCATCCGCCCTGGTGCCTTTTAGGTACATGTGCCACAACGTACCCTGCAACCCTTGTCTAATAACCAATCAGAACCCATGTCTCTCTCTCTCTCTCTCTATCTGTCTGACACCCTGACACTCTCTGTCTCTCTTTAACGGCACGTAGATAACGAATGAACGGTCCAACTAGGAAGACATGTACATGTCTGTGTTTGTGTGCGTGACTAGACCTGCCTATGCCTGTTTGCACATGTATAAACATACACATCCAAATACATGTACACGGCTTTACATCTGCAAGAGTTCTAGTTCTACACCGCACGTGCCTTCAGACGTCCACATTCGGCGAGTCTCCACAGCACGCCAGTGGCAAAAAAGGCGGCCCTAACGCCACCACCAGAAAAAGCCAAAGACAGGTTGCAGCCGTCTTGCGCGGCCATCCCTCAGGGTAGGAGGAATTGCTTAGACTCTGACTGTCGTGCCCTTTTTGCCTTCTGATCGGTAAATATCACCAATAAAGGGCGGCCAATGCTCTTCACTATTCCCCAAGATCAAAAGGCTAAACAACCAACCAAAGCCCCCTGATCATCCTCCGACTAAGTGGCAGCGCATAAGCCACACCAGCATCAACTATTGCAAGACAATAACCTCAAGTCACCGCCGGTTGGAGTTAGCGAGAACTTCCCACACAACTTGGGTTTGCTTGACTCTACTTACAAGTGTGCAACAAAGTACAATTAATTTGATGTAGAAAGCTTAGCTTGCTGGACCTGGCCGTTTGCACGTGCTCTGACTTCTGACACGACGACTGTTTTTGGTGCAGCTATCTGCTCACGGATTGTGCGTAAAACTTGTCGCCGGCAGAGAACTTCGAAACAGCAACTTTTCATGCTTCTAGGTGAGAAATACAAAGAGCTAGTGTAAATTGTTGAGAATTGGCTGTTGTTTCCGCATGTCTGCTACAATACAAGTCTCTTCGCTCGTAGTGATCGGAACGTGAGCACGTGTGCTTCTGTCACCGTAGATTGAACACACACGCACACACACACACACCAAAACAACAACGAAAAAGCCATCTTGACCTTTGTTCGCAATGTCACTAAGATGCCGTCAATTTCCCAACAATCGCTATGAGCACTACAGCTGACTGCGAAGTGTCTGCTCAACAGCCTCCCGCTTCATGTGGCAGTATATTCGAAGAACAACAACTTTTCTGACACTAGCTAAACTTTGCTGAAAGATCTAAGCTAAGATTGCTACGCTCCAACTCAGCGTCTCCCAAATGTATAAGAAAATCAGGTAAAATCCATCTTCAGGGGTCTGTTTTTGTGGTTCCGGAAGTTCGGGGTCTAAGATTTTCTTTCCAAGGGTAAGAAGTCTTGAGCTGTGTTGCTCAGCACATTCAAGTTTACCTGGGCCTATCACACTGTCCGCGAGGCTGGAATACAGGATCTCCCGATGACTGTGGTCCCAGATTTGACATGCAGACAAGCAGTCTGTAAGCCGAAAGCCTACTGTAGGATGTTCACGAGTGTCAAGAGTCTAGACAACCTAAACCCCAACCCCAAACCGAGCCCCCGGTCACCTAAACCCCCGCACTGAACATGGCCCAAAGTAGGTGCTGCCTCCAAGTACGTCTCAACTGTATGACATGGAATTAGGAAAATCCAGACTTACAAATCCCTGAATCCCCAAGCTTGAGCCGAAGCCTCGCTGGTCCCAGCTGTAGCGGAGGAAAGACCTCTCGTGCTTTCTCACGTCTGCCATGCCTCTGGGAGGGTGAAAAAGCAAGGCCATTTGGGGATCAGCACTAGGACACTAGGAGTCTTCGGTTGTAGGGTTGGGGCTGCAGTGTGGACTCTCGTGGGTTTAAGGTATGGGGGCTGGGATAGTTTAGGGTTAGTGTAGGTAGACATGGGGTCCATGCCTTTGATCAATCGATCCCCTTCGTTGAACTTGTCGGCAAACTCGCTTTCCCAATCCTGAGAGCTGGGACTTCGGAGCGGGGGATCCGGGCACATACACTGCATTCTCCGATGCAGTTGTATGTTGGGCTACCCGGTTTCTTTATTGTGGGTTGCTGGCCATAGAGCGGACTAGCCAAGCCAAGAAACAACTTCGGAGAGATTTGGAGAGTCGAAGTCGGTGTGGAATTGTGCGACTGCAACTGCAGCTGCGGCCGCGGCTGCAATTACTTCTACTGCTACTGCTACTGCTTCTAGTACTCCTACCGCTACTACTGCTACTGCTACTACTGCTACTACGACGACTACTACTACTACTGCTGCACTACTACTACTACGACTACTACTACTACTACTACTACGGCTACTGCTACTGCTAGTGCTACTGCTACTGCTGCTGCTACTACTACTACTACTACAACTACTACTACGGCTACCGCTACTACTATTACTGCTACTACTACTACTACTACTACTACTACTACTACGACAACTACTACTACTGCTACTACGACGACGACTACTACTACTTCTACTGCTTCTACTATTTCTGCACTATTACTGCCATCCTGCTGCTGCTGCTGCTACTAGTACTTGTAAACTAGTACGACTACGACAACGGCAACGACTACTACTACTACTACTGCTACTGCTACTGCTACTGCCACTGCTACTCCTACTACGACGACGACGACCGTTACTACCAGGACCGCTTCTACCGCGACGAGACGACTACGACTACTACCAGTAGAACGACAACTACGACGCGAACCAAAGCCAAGTAGTTGATGAATATTCCGATCGAGAGTCGCTGCATCCATCGCCGGCGGTAGCCCAAAGCAGAGAATGCATCGGAAGGGAGCATTCTCTGACGTCGGTATCAGAGTCCGTCATCCTTCTAGGAGGCTTTGCTCCAGTGTGGAAGTGTGCAATCTTGGAGCTGCTTGACTAGCTGCACGCATTCGGTCCTTTGGGTTCCGGGGTACTTCAGTTTCAACACCGCTCCGTAGCTTGGGGCTCTAGAATGTTCTGCACATATAACTCTGGTGTCTAGTATTTCGCCCTGCAACAGGAACAAGTTTCCGGTGGCTCCCTGCTAATCCGTGATATCTTGAAGCAGGACATTACACAAGTCATGCGTCTTGGGTTCAGCAGACTACGCCAAAAACAATACCGACGCGGCATATTCCTGGATTCCTCAAACCAGGCCCGTGCCTTGGCTCTTCACCGAAAAACGGCTCGCGGGAGTTTACTGCGACGTCAAATCTTCCGAAGAAGAGACACTGGAAGCGCAGAACACCGTTTCAAGGGTTCTTGTAAAGGAACTTAGTTTAGAAGTTACCAATCTTGGAACACATGATTAGCAAAACGTAGCTGCTTTTATACATGCAAGCTTAGATATAACGAACTTCCCTAACAAAAAGTTTCGAGGTTTTGGATCTCCCACTCTCCCCAATGAGTCTAAATGCGCTACCTCCTCGGTATTCTTGCAGAGTTAGAAAGAATAATCGGAAATTGCTTTGTGACATGATTGGCTTCATAACTTACCTAGCAGCCAGTAGATATGCCTAAACAGCGCATATCATCGTTTGTGTCCTCTCCCCTGCAGATACAGCTCCAAGCCCAATCCTTCCATTCGCAGTTATACCCTTCACGACTCAGCTTTTGCGATTGCCCTTCCAACTTCCAGAGCCATCATCACCAAAAAAAGTCAAGGCTTTGTTAGGAGCACTGTTCAATAATCGAATCGGAGCAGGAACCTGGAACATAAGTGTTCTGATCCCCGGAGCGTCGCTGCACCTCTGGGCCTCTGGGCATGAAACCAAGAAAACAAGACCACCCAAAACCCACTGCAACATCGACTTCCCACCACATTTGAACACCGGATCTTCAAGCTTCCCAGCACAGCCGAAAGCCTCGCTGATGGTGGCATCTCCTCCCTGGCAGAAAGCCAACAGCTCGGCCTGGCTGAAGCAACAGCCAACAGCCCTCTGCCATGCTCTGTCCCTCTCAAAAGCACTTTGGGGCACCGCAGAAGTGGAATCCAATACAGCTTGCGATGTGGGAGATCTCTCGAGCTAGGACAAGCCCTAGCGAGGCCGCGCACATCTGCACTTCCACCCTGAAAAGGTGGAAAGATTTAGAGATTTGGACGTTCGAAACCTCAACACACAAGTCCATCGCCCTGGTGTGGGTCTTTGCATGCTTGAGAGCCATTATGGGCCGTGTCCTCCCATTAATCACTTTCAACTATGCGTGATATTACAGTTTGGAGTTTCGCTACCTAGGTCCCTTTGTTATATGTAGGACTGTAGTGATCCCAAACTGGGCAATCGCTACTGTACCTTTTGAAAGGAGGGGCGCCACGATCGCGGCTGCGCAGAGCACGAATCTGTCAATCTGTCTACCCATGGTGCCCGTTCCAATGATTGGAAAACCGATCGAAGACCTTCCACCGAAATCACAAAGCTTGCAATCCATCTAACACGCCCTGTTGCCAGGAATTCGCACGACTCATCCACACGGTCCGAGACCTGGATGAACTACTGTGTATGGACATTGTATGGGCCCCTAGGTATGGGCTGCAGGGCTCACAGGGTCTTGGTTACCCTTCAAGGGTTCTCGATACATCTCGAGGTCAAAGCCGGGGCTTGCAATTTAGTGTGCTACACGAATCTTTGTTTAACGCCTTGGGGCCGAGGGCTTATACATGGTTGGGCCATGAGTCTTCCATCTTCCGAAGACTGGTGGACTCACAAGGACGCAGGCAGACGTCAGGCGTGCGGCGTGGGGAGCATGCTGGAGTCTACAAGTAAGCTTTAAAATCTTCACCATGCCAACAACACGGAGTCTAAATCGACTGAGGCGTTCAGCTTCCAAGCAACAAACACGCAAGAACCTACACCAGTGCGTGCAAGATGTGAGTGTCCTTGGAGGAGGACTGGGTGCCTGTACATCGTCTGCCTGGGAGGGCAAACGCTGGGACATTGGTGTCCCTCAGAAGCAACGCAACAATTTCTACTCGGCTCGGTATGCCTCTGGCGCTTCTGGACATTATGGGCCTACTGTCTGTTGAAAGAGATTGCTGTGACACTGCAAAAGCATTCAACGGGACTAGAAACCATAGTCATAGTCTAACGCCGATGTTTGCCAGTCCCTCGTTGTCCAGAAGCGTACATCTGTACAGGTGCCGAGCTTGCCAGGTAGACAGGTGGGTTCTTGTGGCTGCCGAGCTTAGATGCGACAAGGTCTCGACAGCAAACAGCCCCCGAATCTCAAATCCTATGCCCGAGACCGGAAGGAAGTCAAGGGCAAAGTTCCAGCCCTTTTGTTAGAGGGCCTCCGGAAAGGTCCCGCAATCTTCGCGGCTGGAGCGAACTCCACGGCATCCTGGCGCCGCCCAGCCCTCACGGCCCCTGGGTTCTGCCCTTCCTTGCTGCGCGTGGGCGCCGTGGGCTTCGGGATGATCCAGCTGCAAAATGCCGCCGTGAACGGATCCACGACAACGAAATCCAGGAAGATCGCGAAGAGGATTGAAGTCCCCCACGTGCCCAACATGGAGTTCCAGGAGTCCATGCCAAAAAGCCCGCAATGATGCATACAAAGAGCCCACTTCCAGTGCGTCAAGGCAACAGTATATGAGAGCTTCAACATTGATGCTGCCAGCTGGCGGCTGCCATGTGTGGGGCCGAAAATCCGTCTGAAAGAGTTGCAATCACAGCTGATAAGTACCAGCAGGGCAAGCTGGAGAGGTCCTGTGACCAGGTTGTTGTAGGCGACGAGCGCATCGATCCCAGGCGACCCAGTCGATGGCAGAAAGTTCGTGCACACAATCAACACTATAATCAAGACGTCAGTCAGCAGCCAAACATGCCATTTTCGGACCCATGTCGGCAGTGAAGTCCGGACAGTGATCTGCTCCAGCAAAGCCCCCATGAAGGGGACCCAAATCTGTGTGGGACTCCACACGTGGACTATGCGTCCGTAGCTGTCTAGATCCCCGGTCCATCTTTCCAGCAGCAGCAGCACTAGGCAAGCGAGGCCTGTGCGGAGGGCATACAAGAGGGCCACCACAAAAGCGAGCCGCCGAACACTTTGCCTGCGAGTCCACCTCAGAAAAGGAGGAGACATATAGTGATAGGATAACAATGTAGAGACAAACCAAAGGGGCTGGTTCATGGTCCACCATGGCAGAAAGGGGTTCCAGCCACCGATGGTCAACATCTCCAAGCCGTACTGCAGCAGGCACTCCCAGCTTTCACACTGCAGGGACAATGGAAGGCTGGTGAAGGCCACCGCCGCCATGTAAGGCGGGATGAGGCGTGCCACTTTCCGAAGCATGTGACTTGCCCAGCTAGCATCCTTCCATGTGGCGGACGAGAGCCAGCCAGAAATGAGCATCATGCCCATCATCAACTCCACACCATGATCCACCGTCTTATACTGCAGATAATTCGCCAGTTGCACTCGGTGCGTTGGGGCGCTCAAAAGCTGTTGGTGGACGCCAACCAACCCCAAGATGTAAAATGCTCTCACCCTGTCAAAAGTCGCTACGGTCTCGGAACCTTCTGGCCGATACGAGGCAAGTGTGCGACTTTCCATGCCAAACGTTGAGAGCGGCCCTGGCGCGCAGGGACTCGGGGCTGACTCTTGAACCGTAGGTTCGGATCTGAAGATGCCGCTGAAAAGATGACAGTCTTAGGGAGTAGTTAACATTTCTTTTGGATCCCTCTGCCCTTTCCCTCGCGAGCATCCCGCATAGTCTCCGCCTCTGCCGTATGCACCGGGACTACCCGCAGAAGTGTATGCCCAAATCTTGTTGGGTAGAAGTTCTCGATTTTCGTAATGGTAGTGGAAGTGGTAGTGGTAGTCGTAGTTTTAGTGGTAGGAGTGGTAGGAGTAGTAGGAGTGCAGGAGTAGCAGGAGTAGGAGTGCAGTAGTAGGAGTAGTAGGAGTAGGAGTAGGAGTAGGAGTAGGAGTAGGAGTAGGAGTAGGGGTAGGAGTAGGAGTAGGAGTAGGAGTAGGAGTAGGAGTAGGAGTAGGAGTAGGAGTAGTAGTAGTAGTAGAAGTAGTAGTGGTGGTAGTCGTAGCAGTAGTAGTAGTAGTAGTAGTAGTAGTAGTAGTAGTGCTAGTAGCAGTAGCAGTAGCAGTAGAGGAGGAGTAGCAGTAGCAGGAGTAGCAGCAGCAGTAGCCGTAGCAGCAGTACTAGCAGCAGTAGTAGTAGTGGTTGTCGTCGTCGTAGTATTAGCAGTAGTACCCTAACCGCTCGTAGGTCATCGCAGGACGAACTGTTTCTCTCGCAGAAGCGGGGGGTGGGGCCGAAGAACATGCATTGTTGTTGCTGCGATATGGGAAAGCCTGGCCGGCTGCAAACGATAGATCGCTTCAGGTCTGCCTTCGAACCTGCTGCCATCAAGCCGCATCAGACCCCATGCATGCCCAAACCTTCATTCCCACAGCTCATTTCCGTGTTCTGGTGTACGAGAGCTCTCAAGCCCAAAACTTCATGCCCACAGCTTCATCTCACAACTTGTCATCTTGCCCCTCGAGTCATTCCTTCAGGTTCATCTCAGATTTTTTTAACTTCAGCCCTCAAGCCAAAACCTTCATTCCTAGAGCTTCCTCTCAATTTTCTCCCAAAACAGTCCTGAAGTAACTAATGATGACCATGACACTGATATGCTTGCACCCTGCAACCACAAAGTCTTCCCGATCAACTACCGACATGTACATCGAGTAGTTGAAATAGCTGCGCGAGGTTTTTGATACTACACTGTTCGTCCTCCTTTTCAAGGAACCGCTGAATACCCTGTAAATTACACTACGTTGGTGTCCTTTGTCCAAAATGTGGAAGCCCAAAGGCGTGCGATCAATTACGAGCGCGACGCGTAGTAGTAATAGTAGTGGTAGTAGTGGTAGTAGTAGTAGTAGTAGTAGTAGTAGGAGTAGGAGTAGTAGTAGTCGTCGTCGTAGTAGTAGTAGGTGCAGTAAAATAGTCAAGAACGCGATGCCCTCGAACCCTCAAGAAGCGCACCTTTCTTGCACTCAAAGGCTCGCCGTGAGCTAGACGGCTTAGTAGCCGGTCCAGGACTAGACCTTGGATAATCAATCAAGTTTCTGGACGGCTAGATCGTTCCAGTTTCCAGGATGCAGTGATGGAGCTTTCAGGATGCAAGAGCACCGCTTTGAGGAGAGGTGTTGGATGAACTTCGAATACATCTGGGGCGCAACGACCGTGCCACATAGCTCCATATAGCCAGTCGTTCAGAGTCCCGACAGTAAGTTGAAGACTTGTGCTAGCCTTCCGATGAGGTAGTAGTGTCATCGGGTTCAAGCAGTACTGGTAGCACTTTCTTTCTCCTACTGTACGTGTTGAGAGAGCAACGGTAACGGCAAGGAAACGATGCAGTCCGGTGCAAATGGGGTGACCGTAGTGATGGTGTTGGTGGTGGTCATCGCGGTGGCTGTGGCGGTCTTGGCGGAGGATGACGATGCCGACAAGGAGCAGGGTCGTAAACGCCGACATGCGCAGCAATAGTGTATGCACTCTGTTTTGGCCAGGTGCATTTAGTATAGTGCCAGCTGTACTGCTCAGCCCTGAGGACATTCTAGCATTACCGCTTGGGGTCCTGCACGGCCTGCATCCTGCCTAAAACAGAGGTTCGTCCGGCATCCAGCGTCAAACGTTCAAGCCTGCGAGCTTTCTAGCATACTGTGTCCTTAGGTCTAAGTTCAATAGGCTGGAAACTTCTCCAAGTGGCTCATCAAGCAAAGGATGTGCAAAGATTAAGTTGCTACTGCTGTCCGGCTCGGAACCGCCAGGCCCTACTTGAGCTGGAAACTCGATGACCCTTAGCCCATCCATACCAAAAACTCCAGCCCGACTGGAAGCCCGGACGGCCGTCTTTCGGCCTCGGGGAGTTGTGCGTTCGTCACACTTTCTGCTTGTACGAGGCGTGGTCCGAAGCTACATGTAGGGCTAGGGCTTCAAGCGATAGTTGACGGCTCCTGATGCTCTTGTGTTGCAGGGTTTCGGAGAGTAGGGCTTATGCCTTCATGTACCGAGCATTCAAGGTGAAGGGCAGGTTAAAGGATGCGGAGATGTGTAGAGAACATGAAATGACATCCTTTGACAGTCGTGATCACATCACACGGTGGACAGTATACTCAGAGAAGACTAGCCGACTAGCCAACCTGGACTCTGATAACATACAGTAGCTTCCAAAGATACGTAACCTGAGAAGACATCAGGCTTCGTGAATGCGCCCTCAGCCTCTGCTCGAATCTTGACATCCTCATGCAATAGTATGGTCTCCATTCTCCTCAGGTTGGGCTTGCATCTAAATCTTTGTAGAACCGGCAACAGATCCTGAAATACTCCTGATAGTTCCGACACTGAAAACTCTCTTCTTTCATTGAATCGACGACCAGACAGCAAAGCAGCTCAGAACAGCTATGGTAAAGGCAAGTTCGTCCGCTGGCAACGGCATGATGCAAGTTCCTCGAATATTGCCCCTGCGCAAAATAACGACCGCTAGGCGCATTGCGGAAAAGGCTACACAGACGCTCTTCTGTGCTTGTGGGTCGAGCTTTTAGGGCTTCGGCTTCGGATTTCCACACAAGCTGGATCACCAAACAGCCTTATATCGAATATAGATATATATACATATATATATATATACATACGTATATGTATTATGTATCTATTTATTCATAATTTATATGTATTTATTTGTTTGCTTATCCTTTATTTATTTGCTTGTTTGAATTGTGTGTATATATATATACATATTTGTTCATGTATTTAGTTATACTATTTAAATCAAGCCCGAATTACCTTGTGATGCTGGACCCCGTTTCTGGCAAAACAGCAGCCAGAAAAGAACGAATCCAGAACAGCGCCGCAACTACAAAAGCCCCTTTGGACCATGTTTGTGTTGAACAAACTTTCTTACCCCACCCAAACCTTAAGCACAAAGTGTGAGCCTGCAAACCCCAACCGCACCGGGGGCCCCGGAACCGTCGCACCTTTCAACTCGAAGAACCTATGCTCTGGGCAGTCAGAACCCCACGATAGGAGTCCTACAATCAATCAGAGAACCAGCAGCCAAACAAACGACGATCTCCATTCACCTGTTCAGGAATACCTACTGTGCATGTGGGTAGCCTTCAAAGACCCTCTGACAGCCCAACGGGAGCTGTGCCAAGAAGGCCGCCACCTGCACGCGAAGATCCTCGAGCTCCTGAAGTTGCTGTAACCTTACAAAGCTCTGCTATCCTTGCAAACTGTCAGGCTTCTCTGTGTATGTTGCGTAATGTTTGGGGGTTCGGCTCTCACGCTGGCACAAGGCAAGCAAGGCTGCACAACAACGGCACGACTACAATCGTGATGTCAATCCGCCTTCGTGTGCAACGGTGAAGGAGTGCTGGGGCCGTGGGTGGTGAACTTAACCTGCCTGAGATCTGGTAACGAAATCTTACACGACGAGCAGCAACAGCTTACTGTAAGCATCGCTGCAACTCTAATGAAGGCTGTTTGCTACGCTCGGCCCTCCTGATGATACATACGCGCACACACACAAACACACACATATATATATATATATATACAAATATATGCATGTATGTGTATATATATAAATATATATATATATATATATTTATTTATTTATTTATATATTATGCAAATACAAAAAGAGAATGAGGGAGAAGGAGAGAACCGGAGACAGAGAGAGAGCGAGATAGAGAGACGGGGCAGCGGGCAGGGGGCAGGCAGAGGGGCAGGCAGGGGGCAGGGCAGGCGGTAGGCAGGCAGGCAGGCAGGCAGGCAAGCAGGCATACACGCACACACATTATGTGTGTATATGTATGTGTGTATGTATAAGCAAATACATACATACATACGAACATACGTAGATACATGCATATGTACATGCAGTTACATACATACATACATACATACACACACATACATACATACCTACGTACATACGTACATACATACATACATACATACATATGCACATACATTCATACGCACGTGCCTACATACATACATAGATGCACAATTACATTACAGTACAGTACATTACATACATTTTTACATACATTACTGCATACGTACACTCTCGTATGTGTAACGCGAGATAGCAAGCTTTTCTGCGGGTCTGCGCTCGTCCTGTTACAACCCAAGGCAATCGCCCGAACATTGCGCGAATCATGAGACAGCTACGCAAAGCCCCGAAAAGCTGAACACCATCCCCGCTCCCCCGCAAAAGAACTTAACCACGAACATTGGCGACTCTGTGCATTCCTTAGCCACATCTACGAGACTGACATGCACAAACATGAAGATCAACGCCCAGTGCCGTGAAGTCTCCAAGGGTGGGCTGACCCAGGAGCCAAGCTTCTCGGGTGGACTTTATAGGGATGGCTTCTGTTGACAGTTTGTTGGTCCAGTTACTTGCACTTCCAGGCTCGCAACTCAGGGCACCGCTTTTGTCCTGCACAGCCGCGATCTGACTGCGAATTATCTAACTGATAGCATGCACCGTCTTCATGTAAGACAGAAACAGCGGGGCAGGCTGAGGGCTAAGGTCTGCTCGGGTCAAAGCTGGGCATATGCTTTTTCTTGCAGCAAATTTGGAGTTCATGCTCGAGGGCCGTTGCAATACGCATGCTTGGCTAGGGTTTGTATGATGCTGCCGGTGCCTGGTTTTATGAAATCTCATACCATGTCACAGGAGAGTTGATTTAGGCTGCACAGTGCAAGTATTCTCCTCAGAGGAGGCGCAGCCCTTACGCACGATCCTGATGTTGAGGGCAAAGCCTGTGCCACGATCCTGCCTGGAAGTTTTGCTGGGCTGTCTTAAAGTGACTCGACCAGTGAGCGTAGCACAGGCAGACGATATGCTCCGTGTACTCCACATCGAGCTTAATTTCTAGCCTTCAGCCCGAAAACATAAACCCCGAGCGGGAAACTGTACAACGACTACAGTGGCTATGCAGCCAACAAAGGCCGGCTGGAGTCAGTCGGACTGCCGGGATCCAAAGGGTCCTGGATCGAGGATTTACGGTTTTTGTTGGGTCTAGGCGTCTACATCGTGCAGGACGGTGCAGGGGTGGTTCGATCAGTGTTTTTAAGTCCTGACAATGTACGTACAGTCAGAACAGCGGTGCAATCAACCCAAACTGTAGCAGTGAGACCATGCCGGTCACCAAACAGCACTAACCACAAAAACTATGTAAACGGGTTTTTCGCTAGCATGAATGGAAAACAGTAGCCATGATCCCGATAGTGGTACTGCCAATGATAAAAGCAGTAGCGGTCGCAATAGCACGTTTGATAGACTCAGAAGGAAGCGTACAGTTGCAATAAGCTCTCGGGCACTTCAAGTAGTGCTGGACTTTGTCCATCCACAGCTATTTGGCTCCAAGATTGTTTTTTATCATGACAGGGATATGTAGTCAACAAAAAATGGCTACTGTGGTATCTTGATCTAAACTACTCACCTCACGGGCTCGTAAATTCCTGAACTAGAGACCACGGATGTCCTGCAGGCTCCGGGCATAGGGAAAGCCGCAGCAGCCAATGGCATCGGCAGCTCGCGGAGTGACGTCGCCACCCTTAGCTTCCCCATTTGATACTAAGTGAATTCTTCTATACTAGGAATTGCCGGCTTGGTTTGTGCATCCCCGAATTAATTAAGTATTTCACAGTATTTCGGCACTCGGGTTCAAGCTCCGAGGATTTTTGGAATTGGACCCACGCCATTCTCAAGATTTCGGCATTGACTCTGAGCTCGCACAAGGCAGGCAGGGCTTCGTGAGAAAGGAACTACCGAAGGCACCAAGGCTTAGCATGGCCAGCTGACTGCTGCGAAGCTTTAAGGGATTGCGCTTTCAAGTTGACGTCTCTAGTCGCTTCCTGCGCAACGACCCAGAAGATCTTGTACTGCGCCAGTGTACAGAAGAAAGGCATACATGCAACCAACCCAAAACAAACCACGATCAATCTTCGAAATCCTAAAACCCTGAACATTGAATGAAACCACACTTCTTTCTCAAAGCTCTAGAATTGAAGGCCCAAATATCCTGAAGCCCACAACATTCATGGAAACCTTACGGTTCATTTTCTTTAGCAGATTAGCAGAGGCAATGCGCATTGCTCTGATCTACGCTTTTGCTTTGCAGCCCAGCTGCTCTGGGGCTGGTGATGTTCCTTAGTAGGCCAGGGCCAGGGCCTGGGGCTTTAATATTATTTTTGCTGGACGAAGCTTTGGGGGTCGTGTTGTTGCATTGTTGGGTGGTCGAGAGAGGCACTTTGCATAAGCTCAACGCATCTGTCTGCCCCCCCCCCCCCCCCCCCCCCCCCCCCACCCACCCACCCCCCTACCCCCACCGACCACCACAAGACACTCACCCACACCATACCAACCCAACCCCNGTTTGGGGGTCTGTTTTTGGGTTTTTTGGGTGGGGCGAAAGGGCCCTTTTGCAAAACCCAACCCCACCTTTCCCCCCCCCCCCCCCGCCCCCTTCCCCGAAATGCGAACAACCCAACGTCCGTAAGCACCAGGATGCGGCGACTATCAAAACTCGAATCACTCCAACGACGTGTCCACGACAGTGCCGATCCCCAAGAGTCCGCGCAGACATCGGCCCAACAATCACGACAAACGGCTACTGCTACGAAGCCCGGACTGTCATGAACATCACACGTGATACCGCTATAGAGAAAAACAATGTCCGAAAGCATTCTGGCAGACATTGCATTTGGATCTGCACTTCCGTAAGCCGTAAGACATCTCGAAGTGTTGCGGGACTTGTGGCACGGCAAAACTCACCGTTCAACATCTATCAACAATTGGAAGCTCAAAAAATTAGCATAGTTAGGATCGAAGGCTTTTGTAACGGTGTGTTAGAAGGCTTCCTTAACTTGGAAATCTTGTTCAAAGAACCTGAGCATCATGCAGATATGAACCGTGACACAGATAGAAATACTAGTTGCGCGCAGCTACCAAAGCCAAAATAATACTCAAAGGAAAGAGTCGTACTGGTAAGAGCTACCCTTTGAGAGTCGACCCGCTCCCATTGGGATTTCTTGCAGGTGTTATGGGATTTTGAGGGCTGCACACTGCTGGGTGATCCCAGTGGTGCCAGTTGCATCCACAAAGATCAGGCAAGTGCAGGAGGCCGTCGGCATGTTTCTTTCAGACTTGTTCAGGTTCGATTTTTTTGTTGGGGGCGAATCGAAGCGGGAGAAACAGGATCCTGCGCCAGGGCTGGGAAAACAATCACCCAACCAACACATGCACGGAACCACATCCAAGGCTCCAACTCCATGCAGCTGAGAGTTCCAGCCGCAGGTTGCCGCTGCTCAACTGCTCGTCCATCAAGACCTTTCTCGTTTTCTCCAATTCGGCTTTAATTACTCGTTACATTGGCGCACGAGCCGCTAGGCAGGGTGTTGAGGCTGACACTGGACAAGAAGAATTAACTAACGGCACAGGACATGTCTCCAGGGCGATTCCTCAATGCCGAATGGCCATATGAAAGGACACCTCAAAATCTCGGCAGGCAGTGCAAGCGCACCAACTCAGAGTCCAATCAAGGTGAGGTGCACACAACCTCTTGCGACATCAATGAACCCAGTACGCTTGTTCATCTTGGCATCTCGAGTTCGCAGCAACATGTGGCATGGAAAATCATTGGGATGATTCTGGATGTGTGCTCATCGTTCTCGAATCGCTGTGCGCATGTTGCCAATCACCCTGCTCCCGATGCCTCGCCAAGCTTCCGATTATTGCCATTGTTGCCTATGTGGTCACCATGTGGTTGTGCAAACTATCATTGCCAGCATCCTGATAATGACGGGGTGGCTTGGTCAGAGACCAAGCAGATTGTTTCGAAAACACGGCTTTGCGGCTTTTTGGTAGAAGCTGCATCCTCCCAGTCTTCAGAAAAAGTAAGCTTGGATTTTGCGAATCTCCCCATGTCGTCCGCCGCAGTTGTCAACCTTGGTTCGTCTCCCCAGGTCTCGGGCAGTAAATAAAATACATCAAGTTCCTTTTTCACTCGGCAGTGCTTTCGCGCTCGGGCCCAGGCTCGGTGTGCTTGTCAGCACTTGTCACATGAAGTCGAGATAGGATCGGCTAGAGGCTGAGCTTGTTTCGAATGAATCCCTCCCGGTTACCGCCCCATTGCGGCCGAAGAACATACAACACGCACAAAAGTCCTCTGAAACCCGCTGAAGATTGAAGTCCTGTGGCCAAAGCTCGCCCTCAACGCTGAACAATGAATGGTGGCTAGTGCAAGGTTAGTCCTGCGAGGCTTTGAAGGCCTTGATCGAGCCCCTAAGTGACGACTTCTTAGAGAATAATGTCGTGAAGTTACAATTTCCACGTAGTCTGAAGATAAAACCACCAAACCTAAAACCAAGAAGAACAATAGTAACAACAATGGCCCCACACAAGCAACCCTGGAACCCGCCCTGAAGCGACAGGTCTGCTGAGGCAATGACAAAGGGATCGAAGGCAGGCTCCTTGGCACAAACCGGAGTTTCACAAGCCATAGCAGCTCATACTAAGTGAGGACCCTCGTTTACTTGCAGACCTTCCCTCACCTTCCTGTTGTCTCTGAAGATATGACCTGCATATCATATTGTTCTTGCGATGTGTGCTGGTTCTGCCAGGAGAAGGTCAGCTTTGATCTACGGTGCTGTACGATTTCATGCGGGATGTAGGGTTTAGACCCACATATCCCCGCACATGCAAATGAAATTTCATTCCCCGGCGAGACCTGGCCACATAAATACATTCGGGATCGTTCTCAATGGTGAATACATTTCTTCAAACCGGGCCCTCATTGGGCCATGGCAGTTGATCGCAGTTCTAGAACCCGCCTCCTCATTGGGCGATCACAGCATTTCCTAAACCGGCCCCCCGAAGTGCAAACAAGCCGCCGCTTGGGTTTCTGTCTCCTCCGTGGCTCCAGGAGGAAGCTCAGCATCGATGGAGGCCCAGGTGACGGGGTAGATGTTGATGGGAATCTGAGTTCTTACATGGCTGTCGGGGTGCTGCGGCTTCAGGGTTGGGGTGTTGAGGAACGCAGAGGGTGGATGTTTCGAGGAATGTGCGCTGATATTTTTCGAGCTCAGGATGATCGTGGCGGCTGGGCCAAACACGTTCTTTGCGGTTTGGGGTTTGAATCACGTGAGTCTGACTCAGCTTGGCTGCAGAGCGGTTTCAGGCCGTAGGACTTGTCAGGCAGAACTTAGTGCGAGCGGCATTGAAGAGAACAGTGATGAGGTTGGCCCACTGAGCATTTCGAAGACCTCCACGCGTCATGGATGGGTTTTGAAGCCTGCTTACGTCGCCAAGTCAACACATTAGAGAAAGGCTTTCCAGGCAGGTATGGTGAAGTTCAGCACTTGTGCGGGCCGCGGCCGCGGCCTTAAGCCTGAAGCCCCGACAACCGTGTGCCTTTCAGGCAGCGGAAAGCCACCATGAGGGACTTCACCAAGGAGGTCACCGCAATCCTGCAAAAACAAGGTCTGAATCAAGGAATATGAATCGAGAGACAACTGACGTGGTAACAACTTTTAATGACGAAGTACATGCGCACGAAACTTACGCGCTTAAGCTGAGGCAGGCCGAACTGAAGATGCCGATATACGCGGACAATGAAGACTGATACCAGAACCATGATGATTACATGTTTCACGAAGCATGTCCATGGGCTTTGAGTGTAAAAGCAACGATTGTCGTTTTTAGGCCTACACTCTGTATGTTGCCACCGACGTACGGAGGTGGAATGGCGTAGCTACTTTATACCTTGTATAGAGCGGCTTCTACATCTTCTCTTCCTGGCTTCCCATGAGGCTTGCAGGCTTGGTTTTCACGGCTCAGTCAAGAACTGCTCCAAGGAACAAGGAACCTTCCCGTTACTCTCTGAGATACTGACGTCACAAGCTGCAGCAAGGCGTAGTTGCTAACCTCGCAGATTCCAGAGCTTCTGAAGCATTCCAGCTCTCAGATCGCCTCCCATAACTTTCAAATGTGGAAAGTCACCGAAACCAGAAACACAAATCGTTGACCGGGCGCAGTAGCAACATAATGACACTTCCGATGCAACATTTTGACAAAAACAAATCAGGGGTGCGTGCGACAAAGAAGGTATTCGCTGAGAGTGGTCCTCTCCGCACGTGGGAGCATAATCGAACACGGATTCCACCACAACAATTTCAGAAGCCACATGCACCGTTCTCTTAGTTCAAAAATTGTGGTGCTGAGATGCCGCATAGTCGCACCCGCAGAGGCAATCAGCCTGCAACCGGGCAAGGGTTGTGGGAGATACTTGGCTCTTGTCAAGGAGCACTATTCGGCACCCGCCGGAGGAATCGTTTTACTATCTGACGAAGCTTCAACAACAACCCGTAACGTCACAAAACCTCAGCATTCAACCTAATTAGCCGAGATTGGCGACACAGCTCTTGGTGGGCTTTGCTGCGTGCAGAACGCCATCCCCAATCAAGCCCAATCTACCTCTCATCGCATTCTGCTTCCAGGGTCTTCGAATCATTCGGCTATGCCTGGCTCAACACCAGGTCAAACAAAACAAGAGGTCTAGAACTGGACCCGCAATGGATGGGAGACCTCCTCCGGCTAATTTCACCGTATGGCTAGACTCACAGCTTCAACAAACCTGCACATGGCAAGGTGGTTGGGACTGTACTGCTCCATGCCTCCAAAATCGAGGGGTGAACGTCCTCGAGTCAAAAGCATGCATGCACGGACAATGGATAAATTACGGAGGAAAGTGAGAGACACGGAGGGATACAGGCCAAGAAAGGGAGAGAGACCGCGTGATTGAGTCACTGAAGTGCACTCAAGTCGTCGTCGCCGGAGGAAAAAAAACCAGTGCAAATACTCACTACCGTTGCCAGCACTTGTCGTACCGTTTCAACTTACGGCCGGCAACCCGCCACCATCCCCGCAACAAAACACAAACGGGAAGGGATGAAGCCGAACCAGTGCTCGACACAGAGTTCAGAGCTGTAAGGCAACCATCCACCTTCTACCCGCTCATCCACCCTCAACTCGCTCATCTACTCTCCACTCGCCCATCCACCCTCTACTCGCTCATCCACCCTCTACTCGCTCACCCACCCTCTACTCAAGGGAGGGAGGGAGGGAGGGAGGAAAGAAGGTAGGAAGGGAGGGAGGGAGTGCAGCTTCTGGCATGCTCTGTGCTGGCATGTCTGCGCAAGATCCTTCAGGAGGTGTGCGGCCGGCAGCGACACTTTGCCCTTCGTCATCCAGGTCAAGGCATACCTAGCAAGTCATAGCTGAAGCGCGTGTGGGGTGTGCAATTAGTAGTAGAATGTAGCTAGCCGCTGGCAGCTGTGTAACAGGTTTCCAACCACATGGAACAAGCATCACACAATCAACTGCGAGAACCTCCGTGCCCTGGCGAAAATGCCGAGACTAATCTAACAAACAACTCAAACATAAGCCATGATTTCGACTCTCATGAGAGAAGAGCAACCAGAGTAGGATCACGATGCCAACAGCAACGTGTACCTGACACGAACAACCGGCGCAGCCGCAAAATCAGCCTTGACGAAACCTGTCGAAGAGCAGGCTTTATACACGTAGGCCCCATACCGGCTAGGAGAGCTGATAAAGCGCTGCACCTGCCGCCCAAGCCCCTGCATGTTCCGGAAGCCGGAAAATTTGCAAATGGTCATGCACTTACGTGCGAGATCCCTTCAAGTTCCACACCTTTCTCCTTTTCCTCTTTAACCTCTGCAAAGCTTTAAGCGCGGGGAGGTAAAGACGAGACACCATGGCCGGATCGCCCGGTGGAGGAGCCTGCCGCGAGGCTCCAGTGTTGAAGTAGAAGCCCTCTTAGTCAGGAAACCCTCGACCCTACCCTACAAGCAAAGCTAACCGAGATGATAAGAAAAATCTGTATTCTCGAAGGCCTCATAGCTATACCTTGCGCTTTGCCCTGACTCCATGCCGTTGAATCAGCAAACCCTGAACCGCGGGAATGTGCTCTCAGACCTCAAAGACTTTCTCACCGCTCGGAACTCGAAGGTAACATGCATCGGGCCAGCGTTGGCTGCAAGAGACCCGAACATTCCCCAACACCTTAGGTAACCTTGGCCCCCAGCTGGGATCAAGAGCTTTGCACACTTTGGGATCTACTGTCCATAAGCTAGGTTTAGGATCCTCAAGGTCCAGCCCTTTGAAAAACATCATGTTGCCAAGACACCAAACGACGAGTTGGATGAAAAGGATCAAGCCTGGTCTCAAGCTCTACGAGCGGGGCCACAAAAATTCAGGCCCTGTAATGGATGCAGAATTAGTTTGGGTATTTTTTTGTTTTTTTTTTCCGGTATTTTTTTTGTTTTCCTTCTTTTCTAGCAATTCACATGCAATTTGCAAGTTCCACGACGTCTCAAGTGGCGACTGTTGTCTGAATATACATCTGCAAGCGTTTCTGTTCATGCAAGCTTTTTGCCTGTTGCATTTTTGAACGAAACAAGCTCGATTCTTGCTCGGCCATCCGGAGGGTCACTTAGCATTTTTGGGCTGTTCCAGTTCATTGAAGATTGTTTTTCCACAAGCAACTCGTCGCGTATCTCTGGCGAGAAAACAGACCGAGTTTGCCTGCAAGGGTCGTTCTGGGACTTGGTGTTGCGTGCCCCTAGCAAGTTTGTCAGGGCAAACCACATCTACAACCCTACGCTCGGTGTGAGCACATATATCGTATATTCGATACCAAACCCGCACGCACTCCCAAATCCAAGGCAAGTTGACTGTCCANCTACGCTCGGTGTGAGCACATATATCGTATATTCGATACCAAACCCGCACGCACTCCCAAATCCAAGGCAAGTTGACTGTCCAAAAGGATAGCAGAACGATGAAAGCTTGGTTTGACAAAGGTTCCTTTTTGATCAACTCACTAGTTCTCGTGCCAGTACTGGTGATATACGGGGCGTGTTTAAGATAGCTATCGAACCGGAATCGCGAAAGAGGGGGCGCATTTAAGATACATGATGAGCCGCAATCGCGAAATCCCGGTGGTGTTTAAGATATATGGTGAACCGGACGTGGAAATTGATTTGTATGGGTTTTGTGTTAGTTGTTCGTTTTATTGCTAGTTTCAAGTTTCACTTGGTTATCGCGAAAAGAGGTGACAGGGTGCGCGTGTCAGATGTATCATGAACTGGAATCGCCAGATGAGGAGGAGTGTTTAAGATGTATGATGAACCGGAATAGCAAATGGGTGCAGTTTTTTTTTGCTCCCTTTTTTTTTTCTCTCTCTCTTCGGGGTCTGAGGGGGGAGACAGCAAACTTGGCTGCAGCCGCATGTACACAGCGCGGCTGGCACGCCCCTTCATATGAGACGTCCTGGAAGGTGCCACGNTGGAAGAAGGCGTCCAGGGCACGACGCTTCGCCAGCTCGCCTAAACTACTTTATTTCAAGCCTCACAGGAAGTAAATTGTATACGATCGCACAATGCACTATAATATAATACCAGACTCCATTATATGATTTTGTATTATGTTATGTCACACGATATTGTACAATATGGTACGTAAATACAAAAATAAAATACAGTAACATGATATAGTATCACATAATAGGATATGTAATATAATACANGATCAAGGGCAAGGAAGCGAGCTCTAAAACACACAAAACTGAGGCGGCGGATGCAAGCGAACATGAGTTTGCCATGTCGTTCGAGAATCGATTGCACCAGGGCAGTGTCTCAGTTCTTGTTGGTACTGCTACTACGACGACGACTACTACTACGATCACCACCAGTAATACCTTACGTCTAGATTTGCTGCTTCGCAAGGTATACTTGTAACCTTATATACTTGAGAAGACCAGGGGACNGGGGACCCAGAAGACCAAGGGACCACGGGACCAAAGGACCACGGGACCAGAGGACCACGGGACCAGAGGACCAGGGGACCAAAGGACCAGGGGACCAAGGGGACAGAAAAAAAAAAAGGAGCAAAAAAAAAAAAGGGAGTGAAAAAATACGCCCTCCATAGCAAATTGGTTTCTGTGTGTTTGTGTTAGTTGTTCGTGTTTTCGTTATGTTATCGCCCAGCGAGGTTGTGTGTTTAAGATAGATGATGTACGGAATCGGCAAATGAGGGGACGTGTTGTAGATACATGATGAACCGGAATCGCGAAAGAGGGGCCGTGTTTAAGATATGTGATGAACCGGGATCGCTTGTCAAACCAAGCTTTCATCGTTCTGCTATCCTTTTGGACAGTCAACTTGCCTTGGATTTGGGAGTGCGTGCGGGTTTGGTATCGAATATACGATATATGTGCTCACACCGAGCGTAGNTGGACAGTCAACTTGCCTTGGATTTGGGAGTGCGTGCGGGTTTGGTATCGAATATACGATATATGTGCTCACACCGAGCGTAGGGTTGTAGATGTGGTTTGCCCTGACAAACTTGCTAGCGGCACGCAACACCAAGTCCCAGAACGACCCTGGCAGGCAAACTCGGTCTGTTTTCTCGCCAGAGATACGCGACGAGTTGTTTGTGCAGGGGAAATGGCTCTAATCCTCTAGGTCGCAGACAGGTGACTAACCCTTTAGCTATTTAGGCAAA
>BGNK01001075.1:79538-108265 GCA_003297005.1 Symbiodinium sp. clade A Y106 | reverse complement strand
GGCAAACTCGGTCTGTTTTCTCGCCAGAGATACGCGACGAGTTGTTTGTGCAGGGGAAATGGCTCTAATCCTCTAGGTCGCAGACAGGTGACTAACCCTTTAGCTATTTAGGCAAATGGCTCTTCAGCCAAAGTTGCGTTATATGCGGAGCGGTTGAAAGTGGATCTACCACATGGTCCGTCTAGCGGCCCCATGGGTAGATAAGATACTAGTGATGAGACAAGCTCCACAAAATGGAACCTTGCTCTATGTACATGGCTAACCATGACATCGTGCTCACAGCTGATATTGCGACCCCCACGATTTGGACTAGGCATCAAGGTCCGTTCGCAGGGAGGCTTCATATACCAAGTCTTCAAGCTTCATTTTGCAGACGCGCAGCCTGCCAACCCTCAGTTTGCACAGGCAAGTGCAGCCTCTCAAGCCGGTAGCCGTAAGAGTAGGAGTCGTACGAACAAGGCAAGTTGTGCTATGTTACCANTTCATTTTGCAGACGCGCAGCCTGCCAACCCTCAGTTTGCACAGGCAAGTGCAGCCTCTCAAGCCGGTAGCCGTAAGAGTAGGAGTCGTACGAACAAGGCAAGTTGTGCTATGTTACCAGTATGGACCACCAGCAGCACGAATACTACCGCTAACCGTAGCAGCACCCGTAGCATTATAGTAGTACTCCTACAGCAATCATAACTAATAGGATTGCTTGGAATAGTTCTCACAGGTTCAAACTTCTTCGTCTCATTTATATTTCTTATCGTTTTACAGCTAAACCACACAAGGGGCATCCTCGACTGATCTACAAGAACCCCCTTGTTGCACAACCTCAAATTTGACCTGCTTAAACGCTTGAGGCATTGNTTATCGTTTTACAGCTAAACCACACAAGGGGCATCCTCGACTGATCTACAAGAACCCCCTTGTTGCACAACCTCAAATTTGACCTGCTTAAACGCTTGAGGCATTGTGATTGTTTGTGTCTGGGCATTTGAAGCGATTCAAGTGTGTCTGAGCCGAAGAAGCACGGCGCTGGCACACGTGATACGCAGTCAGCAGAGTATAGTACAGTATCGTAGTATGTGGTTTAGCAAATATACAAGGAATCATATGCAGTATATCGTATATAGCACAGCTATCTGCGATATAAATACATATATATCTTCGCATAGACTGAAGACTACATAAGACATAATGTGAACTATGTCGTACCTAACGATGTCATATGTACAATGAAGAAACCGGGATGCAACGAAGCCAAGGAAGCCTCGGGGCTGGTAAACCAGNCGATGTCATATGTACAATGAAGAAACCGGGATGCAACGAAGCCAAGGAAGCCTCGGGGCTGGTAAACCAGCGAGTCCAGAAGCGAAGAAGCCCAGAAACCGCAAAACCTAGAAGCCAAGGAAACCAAGAAGCCATGCAAGACCCGAAGGCAATATACTCCAAGCCACGAGGTTGTAAGAAGTCAAGAGGCCAAGAAGCCCAGAAACCGAAAAACCAAGAAGCCAAGGAAGGCGAAGCCGAGAAGCCAGAAAGCCAGAAACTCAAAAAACCAAGAAGCCAAGGAAACCAAGAAGCCAAGAAGCCATGCAAGACCCGAAGGCAAACCAGGAAGGAAAGCCAGAAGCCAAGAAGCCAAAAGACGACAACAAACCAGCAAGGACAGCCCAGAAGCCGAAAAGGCAAAAGCCACAAAACAAAAAAAATACCTAAACAAAAACAAATAAAATACCTAAAAAAAAGGATTCCCCTTGTAATTTGCATTGGGAGCTGTGAACTGAACCCCAGGCCCCAAGCCCTCAAACACACTCCCACGACAAACCCTCGATCTGCAGATCCTCACTCCATAACAAACTCTTGGCCGCTTTGAAAACCGGACACTGTTGCCATGGCTGGAACGCATCATGGGAACACGGAACGGGCCATGTTTGCAGATCGTGAAAAGCTTAGGCAGGCGGCTGTAGATGGCGCACACGATGCTTTGCACGAAGACCGCTGCGCGGCTGAGCCCTGCACGTTCAAGTTGCGCTCGGATCCAGGGTTTCGTTCAAGTCGCATTCGGATCCAGGGTTTCGGGTCAGAGTAGTCTCCTTCCAAAGCACTCCATGCGAACGTTTTGATCCGGCAGACTTCTGGGACTTGTTTAGGCTGTTTTGCAACGTTGGCTCTGCATCTTGATACCCCGCTTACTGTTTAACTCTGTTTAACAGTACAGGATGCAACGCTGCCCGTCCGAACCTGCTGTGTTTCGCTCCGAGTCGCGTGTTCTTTCGCATTTCGCCACGGATCTGAATAACCACACCGGGTTCAACAAATGCAAAATTGAGCTCGCCGAGTCTAGATGCTAAAGCCTTCCTTAAGCCTTATAAGTTGACATAATGCGCTGAGCCCAGGCTGTGAAATACTGAACGGGCCTTGACAAGGACACCGATAACAAGCAGCGTCAATTTTCGGGAATCCGACGCCAAGTCCAATGCACATGCTCTCTTCTCGCACTCTTGAGGCCATGGCGAATGGGGTGTGTCACGAAGAGCGCCACAAAAATCGGGCTCAGCACGAAGACGGCGAGGCCTTAAAGCAGCATTATGCACCTCCCTGAAAACCCATGTGGATCTGATCAGGTATCTATGTTTTTGAGCATGAGACCGCTAGGCTCTGGGCAGAGGCTGCCTCTCTGCAATGAGTCTAAGGCGACTAGATGAAACCAGAAGCTGCGCAACTGAACAAAGCAAAGTCAGGCACATCTGCAACACCTAAACAGAAGTACTGCCCTGCGACCTTATTCAGCTCCTGCCCTTCGTTGTCATGCTGCCGATGATTCGCCATCGGCTGGTTACCGTATCAGTCACCACAGCTTCAAGTGTCCACAACAACTAACTATCACGGCAGCTCATATGTGGAGAGATCCACGAGATGGGGTAATGAGTTTCACTGCGGATAGCATGTCTGTATGCATGTATGTACGTACAATGTATGTAATGTATGTTTCAGATGTACTGAAAAGGTAGAATAAGCGAGATTTACTCAATACTCATTGCATCTTAACAAAGGGAACTGCGAAACCACTACAGTGTACGCTGCGCCAAGTAACGCGGACTTATGCGGATTCTCGTAAGATGCTTCGAGATAGGAGAGATTGTACTTTAACATGGTGTGTGCGGAAGACGAGCTTGACATGGCTATAATATGCGTAAAAGCCGATCAGAAATTCTGAGCCAAGGCATCCGTCTAGTGAAAACGATGTTGGTCCAGGCAGTAGTCTACATCTCATTATGATCCCCATAAGGATCGAAAGTAAACCAGCACCTACCCAGTACCCAGTCAATGTCAGAGGTGATTATAATCCGCGCTCCTTGTTTGCTCTTGTCTACCACACCCTAAGTGGCTGCAGACTGTAAATGGGTGGTGCAAACATGAAACCATAGAAAGTTCTCTACTCTATCCCAAACATAGCCCTCCTTCTCTGTCTCTGCCTGTCTGTCTGTCTCTCTCCCTCTCTCTCTCTCCTTGCTTGCTCTTGTCTACCATGCTCCAGCTAAAGCTGACCTGATTGTAAATCGGTGGTGCGAACATGAAACCATAGAAAGATCTCTACTCTATCCCAAACAACGCCCTCCTTCTCTGTCTCTGTCTGACCCTCCTTCCCTGCCTCCCTCTCCCTCCGCCTCGCGCTCCCTCGCCTTCGCTCTCTCTCTCTCTCGCTCTCTCGATCTGCCTTCCTTCCTTAGGGGAGAGGTCCACAGCGACGGACCCGCGCCAAGGCACCCCCTTCCCTCCCTCGAAGGTCTGAGGAAAGAGGCTTCCTCTTTCTTTCACCAGGCCTGAGGGCGAACCCCCGAAGCCCCTCTCTCTCCCTCCCTCTCAGACAACACCTGGCTCGGGCTAGGCCAGGCAACCCAGGTTCCACAGGATGAGCAGTGGTATGCCTCAGCTCGGCGAACTGCTGCCGACTCCAATGCAGCTTCGCTGTTTGGTGCGAATACATGCGCAATTTGAGTAGAATCTAGTCACTGGCATCAAATGCAGATAGTGATGAGCAGTGTAAAGCGCATTTAATCTTTAGTTCGGAATGATTCGGCCAGGACAAGACTAAACCCTTAAGCATGGCATATGTGATATATGCTGGTCCCTTGCGGAGCTGACTTTGGAACAACCCGCACTTCCGTATTGGCGCACGCGCACACAGCGACTTACAGGGGTATGGAGGGAGAAAGAGCGAGAGGGAGAGAGACACAGACAGATAGATGGAGGGGGGGTAGGCATGCACTTCAACTATAGCTAAAGAAACCTCTTTGGGATTGGGGATGTTGAGTTTTCCAGCGCTAAAGGGTTCGAGTTCGAGTCCATGGGGTGTTCAGGAGGAAACGGGGCCTCGGGTGGTTCATTGAGGCTTCATGGACCTTGTAGCCACTGTACGCAAGTATTCCTTGAAGTTAGCCTGTTGGGGGGCCTCACAGGTTCCGGAATGTGCAGAGCTTTTCATGCGATGCGGTCCGCGATCCAGCTCGCGACATCGTCTAGCTCCTCGTCGCAGGCGCTGTGACCCATATCCTCGTAAACACGCCAATCCAGCGAGATGCCCACCTGAGCCGCAGCTATGGTCCTAAAGAACGGTCTATGCACGCCGCAAACCTGCGCCACCTCAATGAATTCAAGAGAAAATTTTCGAAACAATACCCGACCCGACCCCAGAAGAGCTAGAAAGGAACGACTTCTGCAACTGCTTCTGCTCTCGGGACCAGATTTTCATCACCCAGCCATGAAATGCGACGAACTCTGATAAACTCCTTGCCCTGGGTTTGGTCCTTATTATACCTACTGCGAAGACTAGGACTGTTATGTTACCGCATGTTCGTTCTTTATGGAATGGCTTGAGCTACGAATCCCATGACCGCGAAATACAATGAAAATCCGACGCTCGATTGGTGACTGCCCGACACGGCCAGACCCTGCAGTGTCACTAGGAGCATGCCCATCCAAGATACAAAGTCCCAAGGTCCGATCGAAGCCTCGCAGATCCCCAAGGCATGTCTCATGCAAGGTTTCGAACTTCGGCTCTTGGGTATATGGTCAATCTGAAGCTCGAAGGCCCTTCTAATAACCCGCATTGGACCCTAAATGTAAGCGAAATCCTACAGTCGACGCCTCCTCCAGCCGCTTGCGGCCCGCATGTGCCCAGCTCAAGCGCACAACCTCGAACGCGTTCCCTATATACGGCTTTCAGCTTTCGGCGCCGAGGAGGACTCAAGTCTCAAGCGGTTTCGGAGACTTGAGACGCACTAAACATGGACAATCATGGACTAAAGCTTAGTCGCCGACACATGGGGCACCCAAATATTCTCTCACCAAGAATGTTCGCAGGCACAGAGCCTAATTCCTAAACACGCTAAACCCAATTGATAGTTGTGACAAACAAAAGCTTCGGATGCCCCCGACCAGCCCGTACTTCGAAGAGCCACGGACCAAACCCTCCGTCTCGGTATGTCTCTGAGCTTCAGCACCCAGCACTGGGCAAGAGGGTTGATAGTCTCATGGTTCGCAACAAGCTGAATGTAACCAGACTCTTCAGGCATTCTAGGTCTTCCGAACCCAAGGTCACCAGCATGCAACAATAAAGCGACTCCAGTGACCAATGGCAGGTAGGTGCAAGACACCTTCGCCATCATCGAATTTCAGAGTGCAGATCTTGAAGTCTTTAAGCCTGAAGAGTTCTGCACCCCTAGAAATTGAAATGGGGTTGCTGGCCTGCGGTCCCTCGAAACCCCGAGCCCTGCCTGGTCTGCGGAGCCATGGCAGTGCAGGACCGGCGTGCTGCCTTCGCTCTCGATCTTGTTGCTATGGGTGCTTATCCTGGGGTAGTTGCTGATACGACTAAAGCGGCAAGAGAATATGCGTGTTGCTACAACAAGTTCCGCCTGGCTTCGCAAAAACTCAGGTTTGCAAAGTTTCTTCATAGCACCGCAGTGGATTTCGAGCATGCCTAATGTCTACATGCGTCCGATAGAAACTCCCCAGAAGCCTGAACAAACTCTCTGTTGAGCACCGCCACTGGCATCCGGAGAAGGCACAAAGGTGCGAGCAAAGGGAAGGTATCCAGACATGCAGACCACCCCACCTTAGTCGCAAGTGGCAACGTTCACGAGCAGTTTGTGAGAGGCTTGTTGGACTGCAGGTGGTGGTGTAACGAGGAACATAACGTACCGAAAGAACCAGCCAAATGTAAGCTCTCTGATAACATCTCCTTTACGTATTCTTCGATCATGAAGTTCATGATATGCCATGGGCTAGATGGCTCCGGGACGCTCTGTCTCGATTTGTCCAACGATTCGCAGCCTGGCCACCCAAACGGTACGGACGAGAAAGCCCAGTGAAGAGGGACAAAGCACCGCCCTGGGAGAAGCCTGCGACGACAATCTTTTCCGCCGGGATCCCACCTGACCTTGCAGAGTAGAGCTGAAAATCCTCCTATAGACCCATGTAGATATAGTTCATTTTCAAGGGTTGTCGAGGGCTGAGGAATCCATATATGCTTGTTTGTTCGTTTCGTTGCTAGCTTGTTTTTTTTGTTTGCTTGGTTGGTTGCTTCTTTGTTGCATGTGCAACTGCGAAGGGGGGTGTATGCGTGTCCGCGTGTGCGTGTGTGCATGTGTACGTGCGTAGGCTTGTGTGTGCGTGTGCGCATGGTTAATACTGAAAACGTACGGTATATAAATATACATATACCGAGAGAGAGAGAGAGACATACAAACACACACTGAAAATACACACCCACATGGAAAGAAGCAAATCATATGCGTAACGATGATGTACACACACACACCTGCAAGCATAATATACATATATATATATATATATATATATATATTGCAGGTGTGAGTATACATGTGTACATATATGTATACACAAACACATGCACGTGTTTGTACACGCGTACACGTACATACATACATACATACAGACATGTATACATACATACATACATACATACGTACATACATACATACATACAGACATGTATACATACATACATACATACATACATACGTACATACGTACATACGTACATACATGCATATGTGATAACATTGCACTTCGGCAGCCCATCTGGCCAGCAGGAGAAATTAGACATGTCTGGCGCGCTTAACCAGATGCATAGGTGTGTTCTTCTCTTATCCTCTCAGTTTGCCTAAAGATTTGGCTTGCAGACGTGCATGTTTGTGCCCGGTGAAACCGCGAGCCTGTATGATGTGCGATTGTATCCGCGCATGTGTATGAGCACAAAGACATGTAGGCGAACGCGTAAATACGGCGCATTTGACCCAGAGCATGTGCGTGCGCTGAATCTTGTTGCTCGTTCCTGCTTGGTTGGCGGACCTGTACGACCACGTCCCCTTTGCAATGTCTAGAACATTTGCTCTGAAAGCCGGCTGCATGACTTTCGCGAACCCTGAAGCAAAGAAAACGACAAATCCCTTGAGGCCTACGTCGGATACCTGAAACGACCGGAAGCCGCCCAAACCCTATACCCGGCCAAAGAGCTTCTGCTCCTGGATGAACGCCTCCACGGTGGCGCAGCTGTCCTCCAAGCCCTCGCATGACTCATCAGCTCGGTCCTCGAAACCCGGAAGAGGCTGACTGGGCCATAGGGTTCATTGCATAGGGTTTCCGGGTTCAGGGGCATGGTCTGCCAGAAGTACAGCCGCCGAACATGCGATGAGGACTCGGTCTCCCAAAGGCATCGCAATGCAAACGAATCCAGGCTAGCATGTAGAACGACGAAGGACTGCATCACTTATGATTCATACTGGTAAGGTGGTCACTCGATTGTTCCATGAAGGGTGTTGTGCCATGTTTGATTTCTCTGGCCAGGGGGTTCGGCACCTCTGCATGTACGTATGTATGTATGTACGTATGTATGTATATTTTTCGTTTATTTGCCTAGACTCAGGCATTTACTTAACTTATTCATGTGAATGTATGTATATGTGTCTATGTGCATATGTGCATAGGTGTACATGTGTACATGTGTACATGTATAGATGCAAAGGCATATATAGATATACATATATATATATGCTCTCGGGTCCCGGCCACCTCCCCCCCCCGCCATGGTATCGCCCCCCCCTCCCGGCCCCCGGCCCCCGAGCCCCCAGGCCGCCCCTGCTCCCAGCGGTCCCGCACAACTGGAACGAACCCACGCAAACCAGAGAGAGGGAGGACCATGGAGAATGATCCCAGCCAGTGCTTCTTCACAGGAGCGGAGAACCGCATCAGAGCAGGGACCGTTTGCAAGGAGAAAAGAGCAACATCATAGCTTGTATGGTAACGAGCACGTAAAGATGACATTACTGCTAACAAGCGGCAGCAACCATACCATATCTCTGTAGAACACACTGCCCCACACAGGCGGGGCGGTTCCAACCAAAACGACCACAGGCCCGACCCCACAGGGGGGGGAGGGGACAAGGCACGTAACGATGACATTACTACGAACAAGCGGCAGCAACCATACCATACCTCTGTAGAACACACTGCCCCCCACAGGCGGGGCAGGGCCAACCAAAAAGACCACAGGCCCCACTCCACAGGGGGGGAGGGGACGAGGCCAAACAAGACCAGACGGGGAAAGCAACAAGGCCAAAACAGGCAAGGGGGGATACCATGGGGTGGTGGGGGAAGGGGGGGTGTGGCAGCCCTGCATCATATATGTCGGTCTTTGGCATGAAAGTTGCACCCGAAGTCCTGAAGCCTATAAACACCCTATAAACCCTAAACCCTAGGGTTGCATACCAGGACATCGAAAAACTTTTCATGACACCGAAAGATGACATCCAAAAGCACTCCATGACCCAGTTCCCGGTCCAGTCCCGACTCCGCGCGTCCCGTCGTGGCGGCGTGGAACAGGAAGCCATCCGTCGCTAAGACTTAGCCACTTAAAGTGGCTGCACTTGCGAATTGCACCCATTCGACGTGAAGCTGGGCACGACCTGGACACTGGCCTCGCACATGGCACTGCATCATCAACGACGTGGACGCACCCGAGACCCTAAACTCAAAACCCTAAACCCTGAACTGCATGCCTTAATTAACAGTTGGAATTGGAAAGCCGAAGTCTATCGTTAAGTTGTCCTGAGCTTTGGAGCACCATACTTTAATGCTTTTGTCTCAAAGGAACCATTATGAAATACAAGTTTATACTCTTTTTTCTCCCTGGTTACTTAAAAGCCCTTTTAACCCTGAGGGTCCAAGTACCCAAATAGTTGGGTTTTAGGTTCCAAAAGCCCTTCTTGGTATGGAATTTTGCGAGCCGAAACCCTACCTTTGCCATAGTTGGGTAACATTTTACATTTTTATGGGTACTTAAACCCAATAAGGAATAAGAATGTACATGTTTAATCCCATCCCAACCATGAACTAGCTACTATTTGGGTACTTGGACCCTCTGGGAACCCTAAACCCTAAACCGTAAACCCTAATCAGTTGTCATGGTGATGATCTTTTCCCTGCCCCCGAGAGTCTCCAATAAACCCTATAGGCCCTACAACCCAACCCTACAAGGTTCCTAAGTACCTATATGGGTGGTTGTCAAAATTAGGGTCCCTTTTTGGGTACCCTAAATAATAGGCGCCGTACTATAATAGGGACCATAATTTGGGCAACCACCCATATATTAAGGCTTTTGGGCCCAAAGACCATACTACATAAGACTTTTGGGATATTTTGAGCCTTAGGGCAAGTCCTACATATGCTCTTTAGGCCCAACATCAACTCCCCAGAGGGTCCAAGTACCCAAATAGTTGGGTTTTGGGTCCCAAATTTCCATACCCTGAATGGTTTTTGGCACCTAAAACCCAACTGTTTGAGTACTTGGACCCTTAGGGCTCTAAATCGGTAGTTACGAAACGCTACGACTTTGAGGCGCATTTAGTCAGAGTCCCAGCGGCCAAAATTTGGCATATGCGTATACGTACTCTGTTTTCAATAGCTTTGAGCAGTAAAAGGAGCGGAGATCATCTTGACTTTAGAATATTTGACGAACTGAATATAGCTGGCATCACGTTGACATTACAGGTTTACAGCTGTATCAGATATAGCCGATATCAGACTGTCCTGCTCTTTACTTTACGGTTTGTTTGTCAATATAGGTCGGAATGTTTTTGTTTTCCTTAGGGTCCCTTGTATAACCTTGATAAACGTAGAATAGTATACCCGAAGACCCGGTTGTAATTTCTAAGGTCCCTTTCCCAATACGTCGTGGTAACCCTTAAAGAAACTATGTTTGAGACACCCTGTAAAGGAACCCTACACACCGGAACCCTATCTACCTTCGTAAAGGGTTTTGGATTTCGATGGGACTCTGGGTGTATGAGGTCTACCACGAGACCGGGTTCTCTCGAACAGCTCCTTGGCAGGTAGCTTAAGGAGGGTTCAGGGTTCATTAGGGTCCGTTTTGTTTGCATGTTCCGTGGCGCGGAGGGTACGTTTGTCTTTTTAGAACATGTCTTGCCACGAAAATACTTGCTGCTAGTTTACCATGTTCGTAAGCTTTTTAGGGCACGCACGCATTAGAGCCTCTTTTGTTAAGGTGTAGAGTTTAGATTCAGTTAGGGTTGGGGTTCGGGGTTGGGTTTCCCGAACTGTTACCCTGAGGGTCCATGTACCCAAATAGTATATACTTTGGCCCCAAAGTACCTATATTATATAAGGACTACTTTGAAGACAAAGTATTTTGTATTTGGGTACATGGACCCTTAGGGTTATTGTTGTGTCAACTTTAGCCATGCTTCATTCTGTAGCAACAGGCTCGAGTCATTTTCTGGACTTGGCTCTACGTCTTCTCCTTTGCCATGTCAAGTAATGTAGGAACCTGTTTGAGAAACCCTGGGCTAACCGCAAAACAGTAGGATTCATATAAAGAACCCCATTACAGGCACAAGGTTTCTTAATCAGGTTCCTACATTACTCCTGAATCCTGTTTGTAGCGTACTCGCAAGGCCCTAAACCCTAGCGCAAGCTACACCCTGAAGCAGCTTGGGCTTTCCAAAGTCCCTTATTCAGGAACATACCTTAAAGTCTAATAGGACCCTGAAATGAATTAAGGTATCGTCCTTTATTCCCTTATAACCCTTACAGATCCCTTTAAGGAACCCTGGTATATTCCTGAATCTCCTAATCTATTATGAACTAATAAGGTATCTTCCTTAACTCCCTTATAGAATCCTTAAACCCTAAACCCTAATCTAATGTGAGTTCAGGTATCTTCCTTAATCTAGAGATGGGTTGTTGTCCAAATTAGGGTCCCTTTTTGGGTCCTTAATATAATACGGCACTTAATATTTAGGGTACCCAAAAAAGGACCCTAATTTTGACAACCACCCAGATGACAGGGGTTTGGGTTTAGTTTTCGAGCGGCGGGTCGGCAGAGAGAGTTCGGACTCAAAACAAAGCTACCGTTCTCACAATACCCCAAGGGTCCAAGTACCTCTTAATCCTCTCCTAAATCTAACCTACATAACTACTATCCTAAAACCGAGTACCTAATTATTGGGTCCTTTGGACCCTTGGGGATACTGCCACGGTTTGGTTTAGGGGTTTAGAGTTTCGGGTTTAGGGCTTAGGGGTTGAGGGTTCAGGGTTTGTTGTTTAGGGTTCAGGGTTTAGGGTTTAGGGTTTCAGTTTAGGGTAGGCATAATGGACAGAATGAGCCCGATGATTTAGACCTCAAACTTTAAGCCGTAAGCCCTGGGGTTTCAAGGTTGCCTGGAGCATCAGAAAATCTGCTTCTGCCATGACTTAAAACCAGGAAATCACAACATGGAGCCCCAAGGTTTGGTTATATGGAGTTAAGGTGAGGTGTAGGTAGGGTTTAAAGGTTTAAGATTGGGTAGGGTTTCAATTTTGAGGTTTAGGGTTTCGATGTCTCCCGGCCTGAGCATTCCTTAGGGTGAGGCGTTTCCTCACGTTTTGAGACCATGAGCCCTCGCACCCTAAATTTCACCTGAGCCAAGGACCATGGCTTCTTTTCAAATTTCTTTACCAGAGAGGAGCTTGACCAAGCAACTGGGACGAATCGATGAGTGCAAGTTTGGCTGTGGGTTTCTTGGAGTTTGGGTTTACGGTTCAGGGCTCTAGGAATTCAGGTTTGTTCCACTGTCGAATCTTTGAAGTGCAGTGTGATCTCTGTGTAAACCTTTCATCCTTAAACCATTTGCACTTCACTGCAAATCCTGCCCCTGAACCAGAATTTCATGTTTGTCTAAGTGCCGCATGTGACATAGTTGCTCAATGCCAAGCTAGGTTGTCAATGTATTGCCATCGGACCCATTCAACACTTGTGCTCGTCCGATCTTTTGTGCCAATCAGAGTATAGTAACAAGGACAGCGTTTGTTAATATTAACCCCACACGGTTCCAACTAATGTTTTGCTGCTGCTGCTGCTACAAATGCTGCTTCTAGTGTAGCAAATTGTCACAGAGAAAACCCTCAAACTCCAAATGCTACTCATCATCATCATCATTATCACACAAGCATGCTCGTGAAGTACACTCTAGCCCCAAACCCGAACTTTCCATAGTTTGTAATGCTTGTAGGACCGTTATAGAACCCTGGTAGTTAAGTAACGTGCACCACTAGTA
The DNA here is from genome assembly GCA_003297005.1 of Symbiodinium sp. clade A Y106. Lineage (NCBI taxonomy): Eukaryota > Dinophyceae > Suessiales > Symbiodiniaceae > Symbiodinium > Symbiodinium sp. clade A. The sequence goes on along the minus strand of BGNK01001075.1, from coordinate 95,639 downwards.
TATACTTCGGGCTTAAGGTAGGCCCTACAGTGGTGTTTTATGGCCAAAGTATGTTTACTATTTGGGTGCATGAACCGGTTAGGCGTATATTGGTGCAGTATGTATAGTGTATGAAAGCATTCCTATTATAGTAAAGCCTTTATCAAGCTACACAACATAGCAATGCATAGAAAAGCACAGTACAGTAAAAGAACCCATATACTTAGTTTAGGGTCACCTGTAGTAGTTCTCATAAGTAGAGTAAAGCAGAGACATATTTACTTCTTACATCCACACACAGATGCATATATATATATATATGTGTTAGTATATGTATATATATATATACATTAATTAATGAATATATGTATATATATATATATTACATATGATTGAACCCGGTAAGGTTGTCCGCGAATGCGAGTCTGGAAGCACCTACAGCCACTGGCCAGGTTCTCAGCAATGCGGTGCTTTGCGTTGAACGTGTGAGTTTAGGGTTTTGGGTTTTGGGTAGATTTTTCCGTGTGTTGTACGGTACTGTACTCTCTCTACTGCATCGTGGATTTTGGTCTGCATCCATAGCTGTTAGTCCTATAGACCACAAACCAAACTCAGCAAGCAGCACCTGAAATTCTTTAAAACCCTGAAACAAAACCAAGCTCCTTGGTTTCAGAAGCACCTAACGCCCCAAACCTTGATAGTAAGAGCTCTCAGGTGTGGTGTGGTGCAAAATATCAGCTTGGGCTGCGCGGCTCAGTTCGGAGGATTTGTGTCCGATGCCCTTGCTGGGCTGGGCGCCTGGTCGGCAGCAGGCAGTCTTGTAGGCGTTGTTTTAATATCTCCGGCCTTGTCTATTTTTGTTTTGGAAGTGGGGTGTTGGGAGGTTTAAGGTACGGCCGGCATTGCTTGCGTTGAACAACAAAGAGCTTTGGGAGTAGGGCGGCCAGCGGGTAAAAAACAGAGTCCCTTTTAGGGTCCGGTTTATCAAGGTGCCGTACTATTCTTGGACCCACAACGCATTCTTATTTGACTTTTCAGAACTATCCATGTGTATCTACATCTTACGCTACGGTTCAATTTGTCAAAAGTTGGATAAATGCTCAAGCGCTGGAAAAACCCCTAACCCTAGACTGCCACACCTGCGATGCGGGAATGTATGTGACTGTAGCCAAGGTGCAACCTGCAACGATGGCCTCGCCAATGAGACAATCATCCAAGAGGCCCATACAGGGTTCCTTGAAGGGCTCCTGTCAGTGTTGCTTTGGGGGCTCCTTTGAGGGTTCCTTCCTGCTCCTTTCCTTCCTTTGAGGCTCCAACGGACCCAGTACTTAGGGGTTCTAAAAGGCGTCCATCCACTGGGTCCCCAACCCTAAACCCTGAACCCTTGACCCTAAACCCTAAACCCCTAAACCCTAAACCCCTCAACCCCTAAAACCTAAAACCCTAAAGCCCTAAAACCTAAAACCCTAAAACCCTAAAACCTAAACCCTCAACCCTGCTCAACTCTCCCAAAGGGTCCTGGGTACTGTTATGGGGGATACTTCCCCAAATCATAATGGTAATTCCTAATATAGAAACCCTACATTCAACCATATAGGACCCTTTGGGTTTGAAACTTCCGGAGCCCCAAAGCCCTAAGCACGCGAAGCCCTTGGGCTCCATCTACCCAGGTACTATATACTTGGGTTTAGGGTTGGTTTTGGGTTTAGGGTTTTGGGGTTTAGGGCTGGTTCAGGGTTTAGGGTTTAGGGTTTAGGGCTGGTTCAGGGTTCAGGGTTTAGGGTTTAGGGTTTTTGGTTTAGGGTTTAGAGTTTAGAGTTTAGGGTTTAGGGTTGGTTTAGGGTTTAGGGTTTAGAGTTTAGGGTTTAGGGCTGGTTCAGGGTTTAGAGTTTAGGGTTCAGGGTTGGTTCAGGGTTTAGGGTTTAGGGTTGGTTCAGGGTTTAGGGTTTAGAGTTTAGGGTCCCCGAAGTATGTCTATAGGAAGTATATACTATAGGGTTTAGGGTTAGGGGTTCTTTAAGGTACCATAAGGGTTCCTACAAGGGCTCTATAAGGGTTTAGGGTTTAAGGGTCCATCTACCCAAATACGATATACTATGGCCTTAAAGTAGTCCCTATATAGGTACTTTGGGGCCAAAGTTTATACTGTTTGGGTACAGTGTCATCCTTTTCGTACTGTTATCAGTATTTACAAGTACTTTGGATACCATCGTGTTTGCTTTTGTCATGAGCAACCCTTAGCCCTAAACGCTCAACCCAAAATCCAAAACCCGAAACGCTAAACCCAAACGCTAAACTCTATGCCGGTATTACAATACCCTTATAGTATCCCTTACAGTAGCCCTAGTATTGGTAATTATTTAGGCCCCTGTAGTACGATTATTTGTTCAAAAGCCTCCATGCCCAACCCTAAACCCTAAACCCCTAAACCCTAAAGCCCTAAACCCCTAAACCCTAAAACCCTAAACCCTAAAACCCTAAAACCCTAAAACCCTAAAGCCCTAAACCCTAAAACCCCAAGAGCCGATGCCAAGAAGCCGGGCTCATTCAGCCCGGAAGGAGCTGAGTACTCAGAAGCCCTTAAAGAGACCCTGAAAGGAGCCCTTCAAGGAAGCCTCAAAGGAGCCCTTATGGGGGATACTTACCCAAGCCATACTCGGAATTACTTAGTTTAGGGTTTGGGGTTTAGGGTTTCGGACCCTAAACCGCCCTAAACCCGAAACCCTAACAAACGTCCCAGACCGCTGCAAGCGTGCGCCGTGCCGCTGGCCTGGCGGACGAACAAGCATGGATGGAGGAAGGCAGCTTTGTGCCTTGGTGGGTTAGAGGGGTTCCTTTTAAGGGTACCGTTATACGGGCTCCTTTAAGGGTTCCTTTCAGGGTTCCTTCATAAGGGCTCTTTTGAGGGCTCCTTTAAGGGTGGGGCTTTAACGGCTCCTTGAAGGGTTCCTTTCGGGGTAGTTGCCTTTAAGGGTACCATAAACTAAGAGGGTTGGAGGAGGACAACTTCCCGCCTCGGGGGTTCGACGGGCCCTTTCGGGTGTAGGGTAGGGTGTCTTTGTCATAGTTGGGTAACACTTAAGCCCGATAAGGAATAGAAATGTACATTTTTAGTCCTATCCCAACCATGAACTAGGTGTACGGTTTGGTTTGCTGAGTTTCGGGGCTACAGAGGGACTTATGGGGTGCGAACAGGGGCTTTCAGAAGGCAGGGGCTTTCTATAGCCAGAAGGCTTAAACCCTTAGTAGCTGAGTGGATACACTTTTGTTTTTTTGGGATTATTTTCCCCACTATAAAACTGAAAGTATAAGCTTTTTGGGGCTTATGAACTCAGCAACTAAGAACCAAAGGAAGCTAGGTAAGAGACCCAAGCCAAAGGAAAGGGCTTGGAACTACTCAACATGTTTCCTTCGTATTTGTACCTGGGGGCAGTAGGGCTCACTTGTAGAATATCTGCACAACAGAGCCCAAAGGTTCTATAAGGGTTCCATAAGGGATTTATAGGGATTTGTAGGGTCTTGAAGGGGTTTTGAGGGTGTGAAGGACCCGCGTAAAGAACTCGGTTCCCTATCGAGTAGCTTCAGGGTGAAATCTGGGTTGAGGGGTTTAGGGGTTAAGGGGTTCAGGCTTTGGGGTTAATTAGAGGGTTTTGAGTTTCAAGGTTTGGAAGGTTGTAAGGATTTAGACGTTGAAGGGTGAGGATCTCGACCCGATTGGCAGTTGTGCACGAGACTGTGTATCTCGCAAGCTTCACCCGAAACTCTTAAGCCCTTCGGGTTTACCAGGACCCCCCAATAACCCTGTAATAGAGCCCTTATGGTCCTCAATAGTGAGTATTTGGGGTATATTAGAGGGTGTAGGTACAGTAGAAGCCAGAAAGTTGGAACATCAATATCCTCATGCCCTTAAGGTAGAGTATAGGGGATCCTAGCACTAATCCTCCTAAACCCATGTTCCAACTTTCTGGGGTTCACTGTAGGGCTACGGGGTGTTTAAGTTTAGGCTTCCCCTTGAGACCCGGTGCATACTATTCCCACTTCCTGGGCTCAGGCAACCTTTCAGATCTCCATGCCATTGGCGCAGCAACTGGCGCCCCTTGGCCTGAGCTACTTGGGGGGTCGGGGGACTTAGTAAGTACTAGTTATAAGTACCATAATCCCAATTAGGATCCCTTTTAAGGTACTTATAACTCTACTTACTACCCACTTACTAAGTCCCCCGACCCTCCAAGTAGCTGCNGGTTTCCCCCCCCCCCCCAACTACCTACTATTAAGGACCACAAGGGCTCCATTTAAGGGTACTTGGGGGGAGTCCTTAATTAAGGGGTATTGGACTTTAGGGTTTATAAGCTTTAAGATTTAGGGATTCGGGCTTTTGGGCTCAGCATTTAGGGTATAATTAGGTTCGTATTTTGGGAGAGTATATGACGCCGAGGTCTAAACTGAAACCCTAAACCCTGAACCCTATACTGCGCCACGGTTTGGGGCTTAATATAAGAGCCTCAATAGTTACCGTTATTATTTCGGTGGTTCCTTATTGTATTTATAGTATAAGATACCCCCAAACCCTATTCTAATTATTGAAAGGCCCGACACTATATACCTTATAAACAAACCCTTTTAGAGCCATTAAGGGACCCTTTGTAGGAACCCTGTTCTAATATTCAAGGCCCCTACATCCCTAAACCCGAAATCCCTAAATCCTAAAATCCTGAAGCCCTAAAGCCTAAACCCTATAAGCCCTAAACCCTAAACCTTATCTCCTAAAACCCTAAAACCCTATAAGCCCTAAACCCTAAACCTTATCTCCTAAAGCCCTAAAACCCTATAAGCCCTAAACCCTAAACCTTATCTCCTAAAACCCTAAAACCCTATAAGCCCTAAACCCTAAACCTTATATCCTAAAGCCCTAAAACCCTATAAGCCCTAAACCCTAAACCTTATATCCCAAAGCCCTAAAACCCCACAAGCCCTAAACCCTAAACCTAACCCTAAGCCTTATGTCCTAAAGCCCTAAAACCCTATGAGCCCTAAACCTAAACCTTATATCCTAAAGCCCTAAAACCCTATAAGCCCTAAACCCTAAACCTTATATCCTAAAGCCCTAAAACCCTATAAGCCCTAAACCCTAAACCTTATACCCTAAAGCCCTAANCCTATAAGCCCTAAACCCTAAACCTTATATCCTAAAGCCCTAAAACCCTATAAGCCCTAAACCCTAAACCTTATACCCTAAAGCCCTAAAACCCTATAAGCCCTAAACCCTAAACCTTATATCCTAAAGCCCTAAAACCCTATAAGCCCTAAACCCTAAACCTTATATCCTAAAGCCCTAAAACTCTATAAGCCCTAAACCCTAAACCCTAAACCTTATATCCTAAAGCCCTAAAACCCTATAAGCCCTAAACCCTAAACCTTATATCCTAAAGCCCTAAAACCCTATAAGCCCTAAACCCTAAACCTTATATCCTAAAGCCCTAAAACCCTATAAGCCCTAAACCCTAAACCTTATACCCTAAAGCCCTAAAACCCTATAAGCCCTAAACCCTAAACCTTAAATCCTAAAGCCCTAAAACCCTATAAGCCCTAAGCCCTAAACCTTACATCCCAAAACCCTAAAACCCTATAAGCCCTAAACCCTAAACCTTATATCCCAACGCCCTAAAACCCTATAAGCCCTAAACCCTAAACCTTATATCCCAAAGCCCTAAATCCCTAGAAGCCCTAAACCCTAAACCTTATATCCTAAAGCCCTAAAACCCTATAAGCCCTAAACCCGAAACCTTAAATCCTGAAGCCCTAAAACCCTATAAGTCCTAAACCCTAAACCTTATATCCTAACGCCCTAAAACCCTATAAGCCCTAAACCCTAAACCTTATATCCTAAAGCCCTAAAACCCTATAAGTCCTAAACCCTAAACCTTATATCCTAAAGCCCTAAAACCCTATAAGCCTTATAAACCCTAAACCTTATATCCTAAAGCCCTAAAGCCCTATAAGCCTAAACCCTAAACCTTATATCCTAAAGCCCTAAAACCCTATAAGCCCTAAACGCTAAACCTTATATCCTAAAGCCCTAAAACCCTATAAGCCCTAAACCCGAAACCTTGAATCCTAAAGCCCTAAACCCTATAAGCCCTAAACCCTAAACCCTACCACATCCTTTAAAGGAACCAAGAGGCCCGGATCCGCCCAGCAGCCCTGACCCAGAGACTCCAAACCCCCTTAATTCAGGAATATACTTTAAATTAGGGAATATACCAGGGTTCCTTAAAGGGATCTATAAGGGTTCTATAAGGGAATTAAGGAATATACTTGAAATTATAGTAGGATCCCCCCAAAAACTGATTTTTTTCAAAAAATATAGTAGGATTCTTAATTAATATGATTTAAGAAATATTCCTTCATTAAGGGATATTGGAGTCTCTGGGGAGAAGCTCCGAGGTTGGTCTGCGAGAGTTGGCAGAACTCGGTGGCTGACGTAGATCCTCGGCTGTTCTTCGGGTATATAGGTTTTTTTTATGGAGTATTCTGGCTTATTATAGTTTATTCATGTTAAGGTTTAGGTTTTAGGGTTTATGGTTTAGGGGTTTAGGGAGGATTATGGCTTACTATGGTTTATTCATATTAAGGTTTAGGTTTTAGGGTTGAGGGTTTAGGGGTTTAGGGTATATAGGCCTTAGGTGGCCTATTATGGTATATTCATTGGCATAGGCTGGGTTTAGGGTTTAGTGTCTTCGGCTGTTCTTCTGGTATATTCATATTTGTTGTCACATTTGTGTGTTGTAGAATTTGTTGTAGAACAAACAGTACAGTACAGCAAGTTCAGGTTTTTAATAGAACAGCTGGCTGGGAAAAATGCTGGGGAATCATGCTCAGACATTCAAAGGGTTAGGGCCCACGGGGCATATAGAAAAGCTAGGTCAGGTTCAGCAGTCCTGAACCCACACCATGAAGCCTTGAAACCTTAAGACTCGAGCCGGTCCTTTTGCGCAGGATCTAGCTACCCAGGGTCGAGATTCTACATGGCTTTAGGGGGGTCAGGCTTTAGAGGTTCAGGGTCTAGGGTTTAGGGTTCCGGGATTTCGGGCTTTAGGGTTGATTGTTTAGGGTTCCCATGTACCATGCTTTCCCATCAGTGGATCATGTGGTGGGAGTGGAATCATAGCAACACCATGATGATGCATTTTCAGAGCCAGCCTCCGGACAACCCTGGAGGGCCCAATTGCCTCCACAGTAGTATAGACCTTGTCATGAAAGAGCGTTCTAAATACAAACCCTAAACCCTAAATCCCAAGCCTAAAACACCCTAAACCCGAAACATCCCTAAACCCTACACCCTAAACCAATGTATACAACACGTCGGTACATGGACCCTGGAAGCTGCTAAAATCCTAAACGTCTAAACCCCCAAACAAAAAAACTAAGCCCTAAACCCTTAAAACCTATACCCTTAAACAGTAAATCCCACACCCTGAAACACAAGTCCAAGCCCATAAACAATATATCCCGAACCCTACATTAGAAAATCCAAACCCTACACCATTAAACAATACATCCCCAAACCCTCAATCAAAAATCCAGACCCTAGACCCTTAATAAATAAATCCCGAACCCTAAAACAAATCATCCAAACCCTACATCCTTTAAACAATAAACCCCGAACCCCAAAACCAAAAGATATGCCCTGCAACGAAAAAATCCGCACCTTGCAGCCTTAAACAATAACGCCTAAGCCCCAAAGCAAAAAGTCCAACCCCTACACCCTTAAACCAAAAGCCCTAAACCCTAAACCCTAGGCCTCGAGCCTAAAGAAGCTGCTTTGCTGAGACGTCTTGGTCTCTGTGCACGGTGGGGCTGGATGCTGGGATCTGTGCTACCACTGAGGACCGAAAGTGTTCTAGGTCCTGGTCTCAGTAGAATGCACGGTTTCTATATTAGGAGTAACTACTGTATTATTCTGACTTGGGACAGGGGGGGCTAACCGGTGATGTTGGGGTTTTGAAGGGTTTAAGGGCTTAGGTTTTCGTGGATGAGGGGTCAGGGTTTAGGGGTTACTTAGAGAGGACTGGCTGGTGCTCAGTGGGGGTTTGGGGTTTAGGCCTTGAGGCGTTTAGGGTTTAGGGTATAAATTTAGGGTTTAGAGGCCTTTGGATTATTGTTCACGAGGGAATGCGAAACATAAATAAATCCCTTCGACGATTACGGAATGCCTTCGAGTAAAATCGGGCTCCCTAAGCCACAGTGTATTGTCTAGTGTACTATAGCAGCTCAAATAATTACCAGGATAATTCCTCAGGGTTCCTTCTTAAAGTTATACTAAACAGGAGCCCAAAGCCCTATTCTAATTCTTAAGGTCCCTCCGTTAGGTGTAGGAATTGCAAGTTTGGAGCTTCTTGTGTATGTCTGTAAGTTGAGTGCGAAGGTGCGGCGAAGATATGTCCGCACACGAAGGATTTGAAATTTGCTGTTGGGCTGCTAGGCTCACGCATTGAGCTTTGGGTCTAGCCCCCGTCAAGTTGCTGATCTACTGGAATGTTCGGTGCATACTAGGTGAATTTCTTTAGTGGTATCGTGGAGAAAAGTAGATACATGGTAGAGCAAGGCAACAGTGCGATGATCACTCTGCGTGCCCCCAACTCCGTAGGTGAACCCTTGTAGGCCCCGTAAACCCTCAACCCGAAACCCTAGAAGTAGGATCACACTCACAGGCCCACTGCAAGCATAGACCTGTCCTACAAACAGCCCGAAGCATGAGAAAACCCTAAACCCTAAAACCTAAACCCTATAAACCCTAAACCGAGAAAGAGCCTTGACATCCAAATTATCGTCTACCAGGAGGTGCCGGTCATCGGTGCCATGATAAACTTCGCCAGCGTGTGCTGCATGGCTTCTCTTAGCTCTGTATCGCCCTTTTTAAAGGTTTAGGGCTTGGGGAGATTAGAAGAACAAGTACTAGTTTTTCCTGTGGACCCTAGGTTCTTGTAGTGCAATATACTGTTTTGTTTCTGAAGGCTCCTATGTTAAGTCCTGAACTGCTCCGGCACACCACAGTTGAGAACAAACCTTAGGTGACTTCAATGTTACTGCTATCTTGTTGGTTTTAACGGCAATTCCCAACAAGAAGGGCACCCTAGCCTGCTGCACCCTGAAAGTGTACACCCTAGCCGTTTTTTACCCTAAACCCCACTTAGAGGCTGAGAGGGCAATGTAAGTAGCTTATTCCACCGTACTCCAAAACCTGTTGACTCGGTTCGTTCTTTTGCACAGATGCTGTGTTCGAAGACTGCGTCCGCCCAAGTCCTTTTAAAAGGCCCTGCGGCTGCATGCAAGACCCAAGAGGTCCTATAATTATAAGTACCTACATAGTAGACAGTAGGGTTTCTATGGTAGGAGTTGCTAACATGGTTTGGGTAAGTCTCCCCCATATGGGTGGTTGTCAAAATTATGGTCCCTTTCTGGATCCCTAATATAATCCGGCACCTATTATTTCGGGTACCCAAAAAGGGACCCTAATGTTGACAACCACCCATATAGGTACTCAGGAACCTTTGGGGAGATCTCAGGTGACTTCAGTGCGTGCCGAGATGCGGTGCCGGAGTGGATGCCTGCAGCCGTTCAGGCTCTGGGGTCTCAGGGTTTAGGGTTTACTAAGCTTTGGAGTACCATACTTTAATACTTTTTTTCTTAAAGGAACCATTCTGAAATAAAAGTCTATACTTTTTTTCGCCCTGGTTACTTAAAAGCCCAGTTTAGGGCCTAAGCCACCGTAATCTGTTTCTGCGAAATAACAGTGAGTAGTATCGCTCAAAGAGGATCGCAGGCATAAGCATACTAGCGACAACAATAGAGTGTTCTTGCGCCTGAGGGATTGTCGGGCCGATCGACGACTGAACAGAGGGATCCTACTGACTGTAGACTGGAGGGTTTAGGGTTCTGGGGGTTTGAGTTAAGGTTTCTCAGGCCACGGGCATTGCAAGGTTTCTGGAACATCATAGGTCACGGGGATTGCGAGGTTGTTTGAACGTCATAACTCCGTGCCATTTATGCAAACTTTATGGTATCATCCTCATCCTCAATTCATGATCCACTTGTCACTGTGGGGAGGGGGTTCAGTTCTCACGTGCACTTCCTGGAGCTGTAACAGAACCTAGTAGTCTAGAGGGCGCCATACCCCTTGCAGAGGGAGGGTATGCTCACCCTTAAACCTCTTGATTCACATTAAGACAACAAGGAACATCCTATCGTAACCCACCGTAAACTGGATGCTAGAGATTCTTCTAACAGTAGTTTTCGACCCCTACTGAAGGACCCCCATTCCTGTGTAGTTCAGGCTGTCCCTTTTCCAGCACCCATAAAGCTAGTAGTAGAGTAGGTAACCTTTAACCTTTTGAGGTAGTATAATCCCTATATGATCCTTATATTATGAAAAAGGTTAACCTTTGGTTCCCCATGATACCCGACAAGTAGGCTAAACATAATTTTCTGACATATTGCACCAGAAAGAAATCAATGGATGGTCCTCAAATCTCCCCAGCGATCCTCAATGTACCCTAAGACCTAAACCCTAAACAACCCTAAACCCTAAGCCCTAAACCCTAAATCCTAAGCCCTGAACCTTAAGCCCTAAACCCTAAACCGTAAAACACCCTAAACCCTAAACAACCCTAAACCCTAAGCCCTAAACAACCCTAACTCTAATCGCTCGGGCGGCTGAACTCGGGTTTGGGGATTAGGGCTCAGGGTTTGGGGTTTAGGGCTTAGGGGTTTAGGGCTTAGGGTTTAGGGTTTATAAGGCTCAGGGTTTAGGGCTTTAGGGGTTTAGGGCTTAGGGTTTAGGGCTTAGGGCGTTCCTGCAAGCGTCGCGCCTCGACCCAAGAGGTCGTTGGCGGCGCGCCGCGCTAAAGCTAAAGTCCCACCCCGAGACCGCCCAGTCACTACTATTTTAGGGTTTAGGGTTTTTTAAATATATTGCCTTGAGTCTTCTGTTGCTCTGGGCTCTTCTTGTGCCGAATATAGGTGGGCTGCGCTAAGAATACAAGTATGTCATACGCATACCTGGATCCCAAAGCTACCGGCTAGGGTCTGTGGTAAACAACACAGAGTTTCTTAGCAAGCTAAACCTCAAAATATGCATCACCGTCCGTAGCTTCCGACGACTTACCTTGTGGTGAAGCAGACACCGTTCGTGAGCTAAGCCTTCAAACCGTCACACGTTCGTCGCCGTCAGCAGTCTTCCATGATTTACTACACAGCACACAGTTGCTTTGCGAACTCTTAAAATCGCGACACATTCGTCAACATCGTCAGCTTTCCACAGTTGACTTTGCTCACAGTTGAATTGCGAGCTAAGGCTTAAAATCGTCAGAGCTTCATCACCGTCACTCCGTTCCACAACCGACTTTGTCGCAAACAACGCAAACTACCGTGCGAGCTAAACCTTAAAATCCTTACATGTTCGTCACCGTCGGCAGGTTTCCGCGATTGGCTTGGTTTTAAATAAGATGTAACTGTCTTTGCAACACTCCCTAATGTCGAATCACCCTGGGTAGTCTTCCACACGCGAAGTTGCGTATGTCTATCCTAATCCCGACGGGATTTCGGCCCTGCGCAGCAACGAAACTTCGCATTGAATGGAGCCGAGGTATGTGAATGATTACCGCTCGATCAGGCCATGGCAAGCGTCTCGTCTAGTACGCATGAAAGCACTAACCGATGGGGCCCAGCTTGTCGAGCCTTCATGACTGCCAGAGGTGGACCTGATGGCTCGAGCCAGACGAGGGATTCGCGGTTTGAGGCACTATTCGGCAAAGATCCCAAATCTGGATAACACCAAGCTCCGGTCACGGACACATTTTACACTGTGGCACACCTCGCGCGCGCTTCGCGCGCGTGACTAGGTGTGTAGATTTATATGAGCAGTAGAAGTACTTGTATGCTTGCGAATGACAGTAGCTGTAGTGGCGGTGTGCTATGTTGGCTGATACAGGTTGTATCTTGAGCCTCGTGCAGGGAGCTCATAGCTGATGGCTGTCGTTGCTATCATGAAGCGATGTCGGGATCGTCAATTTCAATTGTCTTGAACAGTTTTGGTAAGTTCTAATTTCTACCTGTCGGATGCCAACTTGTGAACTCTGGATTTTTTACTTGCCGGGTATCAGTTTGTGACTTATCTGCCTGTCTGTTGTGTAGTGTCTGTCTGAAATATATAATATGTTCTGCCAATCTTTAGCATCAATATGTAGCTCAACAGTTGTTGAGTACTTACTTCAAACTAATGGGTAAGATCATAATTTAATTTTTCATGGTATGTAAAAGATTGTCTGTTGAATTCAATTCAAGCTGAAATAAGTAAAATCGTTATTCCTAATGTGATGGGCTTCTATGGGCGGGTGGGGTTTCTTCTGGAAGATAGCTTGACAAGAAATACCTTGACAAGAAATTTCCAGAGTCAGAGCTGCTGAACCCTAAACCCTAAACCCTAAACCCTAAGCCTACACCCTAAACCCTAAACCCTAAATGCCCTGCTCTGCTCTGCCCTGCAATCCTAAATCCTCAATTCTAAATCCTAGATCCTAAATTGTAGCTTTGAAAGGCTCGCGGGGACGGCCCGAACCCAAAATCCCAAATCCAAAATCGTAGCCCTAAATCCTAATTCCTAAACTCTAAATCCTACAATAGCCTCCTTAAAGACCACGGGACGGCCAGAACCCAAAATCCTAAATCCATAATCGCAAATCCTAAATCCTAAACCCTAAATCCTAAATCTGGCTCTTCACTCCTAAAGCAAGGCAAATTTTGCCATGTTAAATTCTTTTTTCGTACAATGTGTGTTTTAGATTAGGCTCGTGGCCCATCTCGGGGTCCTCCCCATTTTGGCGTCGCCACGGCCCGAACCCAACATCCTAAAGCCAAAATCGTAATGCTAAACCCTAAATCCTAAACCAAAATCCTAAATCCTAAATCCTAAATTTTAAAGGCAAAGGACGAAGGTCCAGGCTTTAGGGCAATAGAAAAATATAGGCCTGTACGGCCCGGTACCGTCTTTCAAGGCTGCATAAGAAGCCTCACGGCCCTTGAAGCTAACTCTTCTTCGGGCTAGGGTCAGTATTGACCTCGACCAGCCAGATTTCCTGCTCTGGTCTCGGTTGCCGTCGCTTGTGGCTCGGCGGGCTCGCTGCGGCCCNAGGGTCAGTATTGACCTCGACCAGCCAGATTTCCTGCTCTGGTCTCGGTTGCCGTCGCTTGTGGCTCGGCGGGCTCGCTGCGGCCCGCTGCCTAGCCGGCAGCTGATTAGGGCCTTGCTTGCAGTTTGGGGTTTAGGGCTTTAGGGGTTTAGGGTTTAGGGCCCAGGGTTTAGGGCTCAGGGTTTGGGGTTTAGGGCTTTAGGGGTTTAGGGTTTAGGGCTTAGGGTTTAGGGTTTAGGGCTCAGGGTTTAGGTTTAGGGCTTTAGGGGTTTAGGGTTTAGGGGTTTAGGGTTTAGGGCCTAGGGTTTAGGGTTTCGGGACTAGGGCTCAGGGTTTGGGGTTTGAGATTTAGTCATGCAGGCTTTTAAGCGCAGGGGTGATTATGGGGGCCTTAAAAATTAGAACAGGGTTTTGGGGGCCACGGTACTATAATCATAATAAGGATCACCCAAAATAGTGTAGGTAATTACTAAGGCTTCTATATTACCAACCCAAAAGTAGGGAAAGCATTCCTGCCATCGCAGGAGAACCCGGACTTCGACTGGTACTGCAATTGTATGTGCCTGGGCTAACATGATGCCCTACCTTGAGGGTCACAACCTACCTTTGTTTTTCGAGTAACCAGTTTTATGGCTAGGACCTGCGATAAAAAGCAATCACCCGAAATGGTAGGTAAACGCCCAGTGAGGTGGATGTTCCTTAAACCTTTAGACCTTGTTGCACCCATATGTTTTTCTACGCTTCTAGCCTAGGGGTCCGTCCGGGGCATTGGATTCCACTGGGTGTGGGCCATTTCAACTTGGCCACGGGGCTCAAAGTGCCGAACTAGTAGGGCTTTAGGTCTCGAATACTATACACACAAAACAGTAGGCAATGACTCGTTATGACCCCTTAATCAGTGCATATCACCGGTTTAGGGCCTCCAAACACTACCGCGGCTACTGCTCTATTACTACTACTGATGGTGGTACTTCGAGTTCTGGTTGTAATATGGGGCTATCGCACTGCAAGCCTCGCTTCTCTGAGGGCCTGCCGCCCTTTTTGGATGCAGAACTTCTGCGCCTCGGACGGCATCTTCACGTTCCGTGTAGGGTTTTGGGTTGATAGGTTTAGGGTTTGGACAGGGGGACTAATTATTCTTGACGTTCCGTGTTTTGGGGTTCAGTTCAGGTACTTACATGGACCTTGCTCTACAGACTGTTCAATCGAAGCAGCAGTGGGAAGACACTTCCCCATCAAGAGATTGTAAGATATTGTAGCCAACCTGGCAACCCAACCTTTGTGTTTTGGAGGAGGGTGGGCAGGACGGCACAGCACATGACGTTGGACAGCGTTTCGGGTTAGATCAGAAGAGGCTCTTAGTGTTCCAAGGTATCAAAATGCAGTGGACACGACTCCGTGAGACCCGACAGCTCTGAAGACTGCATATCCCGTTCCCCGTGGGTCCAAGCACTCCCTAGTGCAGGACAAAAGGGCCTGACCTGCTATAGGGTTTCTAAGTTAGGAATTTCTAAACCGGACCTTTTGGGTTTTAGGTACCAAAAACGGAATAACCTACCTTTATAAGGACTTAGATGAGGAAATAATATTAAGGAACCCCAAAAAAGGTAGGTTTCTTAGGGTCCGGGTTGTCCTGAATTACGTGGTTTTGTAGCCTCTGGGTTGCTTTTCATCTTGAAGCCAGCACATCCTGCTGCGCCGAAGCAGACGGTTGAGGGTTTAGGGTTTAGGGTACGGGTTTATGGCTTAATCCTGTTACCCGCGAAGGGAGTTGGAGATAAGTATCCCCTAACCAGAAGTGCAGCCGACCAAACTCCCTAAGGCTCCAGGCATCCATACTTAGGGGCTGAGTAGGTAACCTTTCACCTTTTGGGGCACATATTGTAACTTAACAGCTGAACCTTTTAAGCCACGGCATGTGGTATAGATTCAGTATAGACTAGGCCTGAACAGTACCTGCATAGGAACCCTTGTAAGGCCTAAGTATATAAGCTATACGGGCACATGGAGTCTTAGGGAACGGCAGTAAGAAGGCAGCACTCTCACCGTGGGCATCGCCGTGCTCGCTCAAATGCGAGAGTCGGACATCTTCGGCTACAATTCTTTGCCCCTTGGGTTTACAGTTTCGTGGGTTCGGGTTTGGGTTTAGGGGTCAGGGGTGT
Source organism: Symbiodinium sp. clade A Y106 (assembly GCA_003297005.1). Classification (NCBI taxonomy): domain Eukaryota; class Dinophyceae; order Suessiales; family Symbiodiniaceae; genus Symbiodinium; species Symbiodinium sp. clade A. Next base: position 80,311 of record BGNK01001075.1, on the reverse strand, counting down.
GTAGGATAGAAGTCAGGCTTCAAAGGGTAGATGCCAGGGTTTAGCCAATAAGCTGGAAACCCTCAGACAGACTTGTTAGTGCTTTGCAACATAAGCGCAAATGCGTGTTGATCCGGGGATCGGGTGTTGGGCCACCAGTTGCCACAGCTACAAAAGAGTCCTGATTACTTTGCATTATACCCAAACCCTAACCCCGGTACCCTACGGCCCTAATCCGCGAAGGTCTTGGCTCATGATCATCCTTCTGACATTGAGCCTCGACTGCACTCTGTAAGCAGGTCTTTTCCGGAAGAAATGAGCACTACGCATGTGAGAGCGCAGGGGTTACAAGGGCTTCAAAATGCCCGATTCCTAAACGATTCAGACAACGGCAACCCTGACGGCACAAGTCAAAGTGGTGCAAGGGGGGAGGATAGTAGTAATCCGAATAATTATTAGGGAGCACTAGGGAGAAGTAGATATTACTCGATTACCACCCCTTGCACCCCCCTTCCTTCAGGTGCAGTAGGGTACTGGGGTACTATAAGGTGTTATATGGTATTTAGGAAGAAACAGTAACCCACTGCATAGGTAAGTGGGCTATCGGGTTAAGTGTCACCGAATCAACAGGGTTTTAAAGGGTCCGGTATGTTTTGAGGAGATTTTAGTAAGGTCGCATGCTTCTTTGTCGGGTTTATAGGGTTTCAAACGATACCCAACTGCATCGGAAGGTCCATATATGGTGCCGCGTCGCCGCGTCGCAGGCCCCCCCCCCCATGGTATGCCCCCCCCCC
>BGNK01001075.1:12379-67159 GCA_003297005.1 Symbiodinium sp. clade A Y106 | reverse complement strand
TATTGGTTTTGAATTATTTGTGCTCTCTCCTTCTGTAAAAAGAAGGCAAAATCAATGCGTAACCGCACCCATTAGTATTTCGGCGACGAATTGTTTTTGCTTCTGCTTGCTTTTTTTTTTATGAAGGGCAAAAAGCTAAAGTCGTGGACGGGTTCCACCTGCATTGTTTGGAGTTGTTTCGAACCACTTGCAACCGAATGTTTCTGCTTTCCTATTCCAAGTTGCCTTTTCGAAATCATTGGTTTGTCTTTTGGAATCCGTGGAGTGCTGTATTGTTTCAGGAAAACAAACTAAGTTGTAAGTTTTGTAGAGTTAATAGGTAAGCCCCGAGTTAAGACCACGACAATCCAACGCTGTTTCTGGACTTACATACGTAACACTTACATATATATCATATACATATGCGTGTAGTATATGCATAAGTTTCATCTAACCACAAGCAGCCNACATATATATCATATACATATGCGTGTAGTATATGCATAAGTTTCATCTAACCACAAGCAGCCCCGATTTCTCCCCCTGCTCTGTTGTTTGCTAGGAAGCCAGAGCGTCGTGTGGTTCTTGAGTGTTCCCACCCCAAACGCCCACCGCGAAGCTAAGTTTCAGCCACAAAATGCCAGTGTCAAGGCAAGAGCCACTGAGTTAAGATTCGTATCCCAAGCGCGAAGTGTTTGATGAAGTGTCGTCAGAGCAGGCATCAAGGGCTTCTCGCCTGTCGCCCTGCCTTCCGACCCCCGCCATCCACCCTCCACCCCGCCATCCACCGCTTCTACCACTCCTACTCAAAACCCCCACCCCAGCCCGAGCAACCTAGTTTAGTTCATCTATTCGACTACAGCCTCACAGCCCAGTCTTGTTGCAAACTTTTGTTTTCCTACAGCAGCAACACTGCATGTTTTGTTATATTTCTTTCACCTGTTGTTGTTGCCTGTACTGATTGTTTATGTGTCGTATGTTTTGCATGAAGTTTTCGTGAATGTTGGATGTGTAAATCGAAAATGATATATTTTNTTCACCTGTTGTTGTTGCCTGTACTGATTGTTTATGTGTCGTATGTTTTGCATGAAGTTTTCGTGAATGTTGGATGTGTAAATCGAAAATGATATATTTTTCAATTTCAATATGTTATAAGTATGCGCTTTCGCGTTTTTTGTCGAAACCAACCTTGGTCTCGAATGCAGTCAATCTTCACGAAAGCTACAACAACACCAACGGAGGCTCCGAGTTACAGTAGTTTTTTTGCCGCCCTTTCCCGTCGTGCGCGTAAAGTCGCTGCGTAAGCGATGAAGGCCGGTGTTTTTTTAATTTTGTGTAATTTGACTTTGCAGATTTTGTTGCGCAGGCTTCTGGTTTGCCCGCTGCCGCTGTGAGGATGGCGATTGCCTTAGATTTTTTNAATTTTGTGTAATTTGACTTTGCAGATTTTGTTGCGCAGGCTTCTGGTTTGCCCGCTGCCGCTGTGAGGATGGCGATTGCCTTAGATTTTTTTGTTTTCGCATATACGGTTTTTAAATCAACAGATGCCGAGGCTGCCCAGAATGGAAATCCAGGATTGCTGAAGCCGAAGGCATCGGTCCTATTTAAGGAAACAAAACGTTAACACAAATTTCTGAGGTAATGGCTCTCAACTTGAAGACCAAGGCCAGCCCTGCTTTCTTGTGTTTGGTTGCTTTTCAAACTTGAATAATGAGGCCGGGCTTCGAAGCCCAAAAGGATNAAAAGGATCCATTGGCCGGATCTTGCGTGGACGCAAGGATCAAGGAGTGCAGTGCTCCATGGTGGAGCTCTCAGAATTGTTTTTGTTCAAATACGGTTTCATTTAAAGCCCAGGTACCGCTCGAACCGCTTCATCCACCGAAGAACAAGGCGAAACAAACTTTTTCCTCTTTATTGTTTAACCTTTTTTGCAAAACTGTTAGGAAATCAACTGCGATGAGACGACCCTGGAGGCCGAGAACTTCGAAAAGGAGACGAAACAGCCAGTTTTGGGTTTTAGCTTTTCTTGCAAATCTGTGAGGAAATCCACTGCGATGAGACGACCCTGGTTGCCGAGAACTGCGAAGAGGAGACGAAACAACCAGTTTTATTTTTTAGCTGTTTTTGCAACACTGTGAGGAAATCTACGAGGAGATGACTGTGGAAGCCGAGATCTGCGAAGAGGAGACGAAACAGCTAGTTTTAGTTTTTTATTTAAGTGTTGATTGGATGCGTAGTTTTTCGCGTGTTTCGTGGGCTTAGTCATGCGTAGGAGATCAAGATGGACGAGTATGGACAGCTGATCGATGAAGAGGGCTGCGTGCACCTGGAGTAAGTGAGAGTCCGCGCGGCATCTGACACAAGAAGTCTAAATAATTACCTATACTGTGGTGAGGGTTTCTTNTCCGCGCGGCATCTGACACAAGAAGTCTAAATAATTACCTATACTGTGGTGAGGGTTTCTTTATATAATTACAGTATACTGGGCTCCCCAAAAGCCCATTCTAATTAGTAAGGGCTCTACAGTAAGTCGATGGCAGTCCATTGTCCGACTTTCGTGATTTAGACTCTAGCTGTTGTCGGGGATAGAATGCAGGAGACCTCTTCATTTNAGTAAGTCGATGGCAGTCCATTGTCCGACTTTCGTGATTTAGACTCTAGCTGTTGTCGGGGATAGAATGCAGGAGACCTCTTCATTTAATGCAGGAGACCTCTTCATTTCGGATGCCGGATGCCGTGTTGGACCTGCTAGTGTTTTAAGGTTGGCAGGCTGGGCTTCGGGTCTTAACCGTACCCTAAACCCTCAACCCGAAGGCTGNCGAAGGCTGCGAACCTTCATCCCTAAGCCCCGCCAAGCCCTTAACCTGCAAACTCCGAAACCCTGAACCCTAAACGCCTGGACTCATAAACCCTGAAGCACCAGCCTGGGCAATAAGGGCAGCAGCAGAGTCCCTTGTGTAAAAAGGTAACTTACTAGATCTTCAGTGTGCCTGCGCGACAGGGACGGGAGGACTTTGTGATAGACCTTAAACCATCTAAATCCTCATAAGCTCCAATCCATAGATCNAGTCCCTTGTGTAAAAAGGTAACTTACTAGATCTTCAGTGTGCCTGCGCGACAGGGACGGGAGGACTTTGTGATAGACCTTAAACCATCTAAATCCTCATAAGCTCCAATCCATAGATCTTCTAAGTATACCGACCCCGGTAGACCATAGTTAGGAGCTAAGACCTTAGACCCTTAGGCTCCACTCGAGACCTTTACTCGCTTCAGCCTCCCGTTATAACCGTCATGCTATACCTTGTCGTCGTCGTNCCCAGTCGTCGTCGTGCTAAACGCAGTCGTCGTCGTCCTTGTCGCCGTGGTGTTGTTGCAGTTTACTTACAAAGCCGACCAGGATTGCCAAATAGACCCTAAAGGTCCATGCCACATATCTTTATATCTATATATCTATACATCTATATCTATATATATATATATGCACATAATATATATATATATATATATATATATATATATGCATACACATACACCCCCAGCAGAGACAGTTGCAGGCTGGATGCAAAATGGAATCCAGCGATTTGGGTTTGGGGTTTAGGTTCTGTGTGTTGATTATTTGGTGGTTGGCGAGAGTTGAACCCCAAGGACCCCCACTGAGCAGTTGGAGTTCGTGCTTCTATGGGGCCCTCCCTAACATTCCACATGGCCCAAAGTAAGTATATGATATTTCCACTATAGACTATAGAAACTATCAAGAGTTATGCTGAGTCGTCAGATCGCGCGGGCGGTGAGGAATCGTCGCATGGCACGCTATATACACCCGAGTTTGCCCAGTGGTTCATACTAGAAGGTTTTAGGTTCAGGGTTTTGGGGTATGGGGCCAGAGCCAGAACAAAAGTAAGCAACCATTCACTACATAAATTGTGCAGTGGTTCGTATAGGAGCCCCCTCAAAGATAACCCACAATTTTCGAAACCGGCCATATCGAACACTCCGAACGAGAAGCCAAAGCCGCAGGTCCTGTCGGCGGTGTGCGATGTGCTACGGGTGAGCTGGGGACTGTGCCGCGCCAGTGGCCGGAGACTGCTCCGGCAACTTGGAGCACGATTAGTATTCCTACGTACCATACTACGTACCCACTCAACTCGCGAGAATCTGCTTGAAGCGCTGAACCCGACCTTGCACCCCCGCCCACTTTGTGTAGGTTATCAACATAATCATCAAGACAAATCGGGCAGTTTACGCCATGTTGCAAGTTCAGCCATGGGAGATCTTGTTTCCTGGGGAGCTCGTAGTTTCGCTGCTCAAGGGCTGAAATTAGAAATCTTGAAGCACTGTTTAGCCGGTCGTGCAATGCAGGAAGCTAAAAAAACTCTAAACCTGGAGCCCAAGTGCATGTATCACTGCACTCTCAGCCCCGTGATAGAAGCTCATCCATTTTGCAGGCTGCGTGTCCGGCGCAGCGCTGCCATGCCAACCCGCCGCTTCTCCCAGGAAGCCGATGGCCCAGTGGTTCTTAGGAGGATTTGAAAAGTAGGGCAGGGCTTAGCGTCTGGTGTTTGAGGGTGTGGGGTTCGGGGTGTAGGGAATAGAGTTGATGTAGTTGTCACTGGGGCACCAATATAAGGTTGCACGAAAAGTTGATACTTAGGTCCAAAAGCTATACGCGCCAGGAAACCATTGTGGCCAACGTACCTACTGCTTGAGTATTCGACCCTTCATACACCGGAACAAGAACTAAACCCTAAACCCAAACAACCAGCGAAACTTGTCAATTTGGTCAGTCTTTGGTTTGAGATTCGAGCATTTGCAGGGTTTGTCTTAACAGGACACCTGGGATTACTCAAGCCCCTATGGTATCCGAGATTAGGCTTCAATGATGGAGCTGAGGGATTGCAGGAAATCAGGTCTTCAAGAACATGGAGTCCGGGAGAGCAGCATGAAGAGGGCATAGCGGGAGTTCTGTGGAAGTTTGGAGGCTGGTTTTGGAGTCTATCGCCTATGATCGGTAGATGTACACCTCATAGACCCTGAACGCACATTGAAGGCATTATTTGCGACTTTCTGGTTTGGAGCATTTCACCTGCTCAACATGCCGTGTGTGGACGTTTAGAGCTTTTTGTGGGCCTTTGGGCTTGGGATTGTTGAGGCTTCGGTTTGAGATGATAATGTCACCCTAAACGCCCAAGCCTTTCAATCCTACTGAGTGATGGCATTTAATATTATGAGAAAATGGAGACCTGACAAGCAAACCCCTTTCGTAGGATCTTGCCTCTGTTTAACCCTTTAGAAAACCCCCGAACTCCGAATTGCCAGAGGCACTGAAGAGCGGGATGCCTCGACGGCAGCTTCCTGAATTGAGTTACATCGGAAAGCTTTGTTGTGGTTGCACTCCATTGCAGGATTTAGGTTTCCTCGTGTTGGATTCAGCGCTTGTGCGCCTGGAGTGCGTCACCCGACTCACCACTTTTTGGGGTTAAACATTAAAGTCTAGGGAAACAGGAACCTTGAACCCACGGAAGCCCAGGTAAGGAGTGGATCTGGGATTTAGGAAAAACCGCCTCATGGTCTAGAGTTGCCGTGGCAAGCCGAATCAGCGAGCTTTAGCTCAGAACTGGAAGCCCCCAAACCCCCAAAACCCTTGTAAATTCTTGAAGCCTGAAAGGTTCTAGGTTCAGGGCTTAATTAGGGTTTTAAGAGTGCCCCGAACCCTAAAGCCCTGACGCCCTGAGCTTTAAACAGGTCATGCTAAGCCGGCAACGCAGGATGCACAGCAGCCCTAAACTTAAACCCCGAGTCAGCCCAAAATCCAGCCTGACCAAGCACACAGGCTTGGAGCTCAGAGTGATTGTGCTGCCAAAAAAGCATATGTTTTCAACTAGCAGAACCTTCTTGTTTGCAGGGTTTGAATAATATAAGTCCCAACATGCGCTCACCTATAGAAACTATATAGGTTCACCCTAAACCCTCGCCTGCTGAGCTCGAGTGCGAGTGCTAAAAGTCCCAACATCCAGCTGTAGAGGGCCCTACATCCGACAACACCGCAGGCTTTGGTAGCTTAAGGTGGCCAGTCCTGAGCCCTTCTCCGCCATTGCCCGCTGAATGCCCAAGTCCAGCAGACAAGCACTTCAAGTTGTCAGCACCTTGCAGGCACCACCCAGCTAACAAATAAATCGACAGAGCGAAGAAATAATGCGAGATGGTATTTGGTTAACTCCGCATTTCGAATCTCGCACCTGAACACCCCCTCCTGACAAGTTTAATCCGAGGAAGCTGAACAAGGCCCACAACGGTAACAGGGCCAATCAGACTAATCATCGTAGGCATGGCTACTTCGCACTTAAGGTGACGACGGGTCCTGTGGGACAACCTCACAGTTGCGGTTCTCTGCCGCTGCGGATGCCCCCGGTAGATGCTTTGGCCGCCAGCACAGGCAGGGAGCAGCAGAGCAACAAATGGCGATCTTCTGGTCGATTTCTCGTCTTGATGAACTTGGGTGCTGCTTGTAGAGGCTTGAACAATATAAAGGAGCCTAGTAGCATTGCTCTTGCATGTGTTCCTGTTTGTATCTATCTCGCTGTCTTCTTATCTAACTGTCTACGTCTACATATCGTAGTATGCATATACAGGGCTGGTGTGGCTGGCTGGCCGGCTGTCTGTCACATATCATGCAATCAAATTCAACACGATGCAAAGGTACTACATGGGAATGTAGTGTAGTGCAGTTTTTTGTTGGATCACGTATTATAAGGTACTGTGCAGTAGTGCACTGCACAGTAATGCAAGATTTATTTTATGCCACGTTTCGCAACGCATTGCCGTTTAATTCAGCAAAACACCGCATGATTCCAAATGTAGAGTGGTTCACTGTAATATACTTCACAGGCCTGCGCCTGTAATGCCAGTGTAATGCTTGTAGATTATGAGTGTAATTTTGATTTCTATGAGGTGCTAGCCTAATTACCAGGCAATGGTGACCTAACATTGATGCAGTGTTGGTGCAAGGCTAACCCACTGTGATTGCAGTGTTAGAGTAATCTCGGTTGGGTGTTAATGTAATGTTGATGTGTTTCCAGGGGTAAGGTTAATGCATATTATGTTCATGTCATGTACATGTCATGCAATGTTATGCAGTATAGTGCAATGTATGCCCTCTACCTTACAGCTTCTTTTTCCGAGTTGTGAAGTACATCGAATCGTGAAGGACCACAGGGCTGTGGCCATCGTTGAGTGACAGCTTGTCAACCTCGTTGATAGATTTCGTACACGTAGAAGTTGGTTCTACAGATCGGAGGGGAGATATTCTGACGCTGAACTTTGGAAGATTTTAAGTGTTTAAGTGCTTGATTTCGTGATGAGATAGCAGTCAGCAGATCAAAGTCGGTAAGCTTCTGTGCAAATCAGTCGCAGTTCGGCTTCCGGCAGGATTCCTCGATTTTTGTTTCATGCTTGCTGCTAGAGTTTGCGAGAGGTCCACAGAGACAAATACCTGCTCCTTCGCATGACACCACGCCAGCAGCTTGTCTTGCATAACTGTCAGACTTGAAGGCAGAGACTTCCTTGATCGGTTGTTTTGAACCGTCTTTTGCCGAATCACCTCACTTTAGCTAGATTGTGCATATGTCGTTCTCTTCAGTACAGCCCGACACAGGCCGAGCTGGCTTGAACTAACAGACTGGGACGGCAACCTGTTGAGGTATGTTAAGGCGTCACAGCGACCGGCTGCGGTACTTGAGAAAGCAGCCGGAACAGCTGGATATCAGACAGCCAGCATGTGCATGCTAGTGGTCGCGCCAGGATGAACAAGTCTTGCATAATTGGGGGTGGGGCGTCCCGAAGCTTCTCCATGCAGATTCCATACCGTAAGGCATGGGGGTCTGGAGGGATTGGGAGCTGTCACACCGAACGGCCCAGTGATTGTGCGGTTTAAGGGCTTTCCGGTGCCATCTGGTTTGCGGTTGGGGGTTCTGGGTTTAGGCTCGGTTGAGGATCGGTTTGGCGTTGCTGCACAGGGTCCAGGATGCTTGGCAACATCAGGTCCATCATGCTCCTGTCGCGCCTGCTCCACAGCAGATTCCTCCGCCGCCACGGGGGATGCCGGCAGGCCTTCTGAGTGTGTGGAGGGGCACCGACCGCACGCAGAATGGACACTGAACGCCACCCTAACCCGACAGAACACCTCAGCAGTGCCCGAACTCCTTTTTCTCTCTGCGGCCTACACCTCAAACTACAAGCAGTATTAGACTGCATGGGTTCTATAAGAGCACTAGCCAGACCGCGTATCCCCGGATCTCTAAAACCAGAAAGACGGACGCCGAAACCCCGAAGCCTAAAACCCCTAAACCCAAACCTTAAACCCTAAAACCATCTAAAACATGTTGATGTGATGAAGGGAACCCTGAAAGGAACCCTTGTAGGAAACCCTATAAAGCCCTGTCTTTAAAGCCCCTTAAGGGAGCCCAATAGTATCTTGTAAGGAATCCTGAAACCCTCTCCCCTGTCGCAGGCTCAGAGGAAAGAGCAGCTAGAGTCTCCGTTTCTCGCCTGACCTGTCTTCGGCTTTGGGGTTTAGGGTTAGGCCTTGGGACTCAAGATATGCAAAGGCTCCCAGATATGGGAGGGTTGAGGGGATTGAGGAGGCTTAGGGTTTTTGATCGGGGTGTTGTTGAGGTTAACCTTTTCCGTGGAAAACCCATAATGCTGACTTTCTTATTATGCTTTCCATGAAGTCAGGAGAGTGTTGGCTTCAGTTCTAACCCGACGTGTTTTTGTTATTGGAATCCTGGTTCTGAAACCCGAGCAGGTAGGCTTATCATGATCTTGAGGGTCAGGGGTACTGGATGTAGAGACCTCGGTTATGGGTCTGAAGTTCTGCTCAGACTGACAGGTTTGGATTTAGCGAGGTTACGCCGGTTACGGCTCAGGCTCTAGATGTTGTCGTTTGGCATTTCTGGTTTCACTGAGTTCGACAAGAGTAATGGGCTGAGGGCTGTGAGGGGTTGCTCGCAGTTACAATTATCAAATGCTTGCGATTCTAGTCCCGGTGTCATGGTTTAGGGGGAATGATGTCTGAGGGAAAGTCCCTTGAAGCTGCAGGGAACTTGAGAAGCATTTCGGGGCCAGGACACGCGCCTTGAGCATCTCAGCTACAGCTGTGTGCAGGGTTTAGGATGTTGTTACGACTTTTGAGTGCCATTACCTGCGATGCACTGACATACTGTCAAATTCCCAATCGAGCGGCACTCCACCCCAAGTAGATCCTCAAGAGTTCTGGCCCCTCGAGGGCTTCATGATTCTGAGTTCTCGTAGCATTAGGTGGTAGGCGAGGTTGTAGAATTTCGAGTAACCTTGCCTAAGTTTATATGGCCTTGATCGCATCCTGCAACCAAGCCCTAGCCCCCGAAGCTTGAAACCTGAGCCACGATGCCCTCAACAGAGCCAGCGCTGAACCCCAAACCGGGCCTAGCACTGTCGGGTGCGAGTAGTACTGGCAAGTGCAGGTAGTTGTCGTGGTAGTAGTCGGGGGAGGCTACCGAAAGCCTGAACTCTGAACTGCCCTGGAACCACCCTAAGCCATTACAGCAAAAGCCATGAATCCGAAATCCAAGATCGGAAGTGGCAAGCTGGGTCGCGCCAGCCTCGGCAGTTCCATGCCGATCCGATGGACTCCCGTTCCCCAGGAGCCTCCGGCAGACAAAGGCCGGAGTTTAGCATGGGCTTAGGGTATCAGGGTTATTATTGCTGTGCTGGTGAAAGCTGGCGAATGCCAACTTGTTTGTAGAGTCACAAAACCAGGGAGTTGCAGATGGCCCCATAAGAAAAGCTGGCAGATTAAGCTTCCCTTGGAAAGTCATCTTGAGGCCATAAACAGCACCCCCGCTGCAAGTAGATGTTCGAGGTTCTCATGGGAAAGGGGCTCAGATATTCTCACGCACAAGCCTGAAAGCATGAGACCCTCCCCAAACCCAACGAATGTCTTGTCAAGCGAGGAGCCCTGTCATGGAGCGTCGCATTCTTTCCGGATTCTGTTTGTTTAAGTACTTGGCTTGCTCAAAGCCCAGCCAAACGTCCATCAGACGGCTTGAAAATTCACACGGCCTGATCCATCCAGAGTAAGAGTGGCTCGCAAGTGCAGTCTGCTCACTCGCAGCCCTGCTGCTAACACCCTAGTGACTGTCGAGAAGTAGTATGTTGTCGTTAAGTTGTTAAGACCAGAGTTGCGTAAGCCAATCCAAGACCCTAAAGTACAAAATCATTAGACCTACACCCTGCTTATACCACTTCCATAAGTCCCACATGCAGCTCTCAGCCCCAGATCCTTTTTACCCTAAACCATCGAAGCCTTAAGTCCCAAACCCTACTCTAAAATGCAGGCCCCGGATTGCCGGCTGTGCCTCTCGAGGGGGACAGCCCGGTGCATCAGTTCAGGGATCTGACTCCCATTTCTGCGGCTGGGCTTTGATCTGAAAAATTAGGGGTCCCTTATAAGGGCATGTAATCAGGAACCTAGTGAGGGTCCTACTATTTACCGGCCCTTCGTTGGGGCTCCTTTTGTTAAGGGTGTTTAGGGTTTTTTCCAGCTTTGACAATGACAAACTGCATGCAGAGGGTCCAAGGTTTCGGGAGCACGGTGCAGGGTTTGAGGGGGCATTGTTGAGGGAGGCCTGGGCTTGACGGCCTTTCAGCTTAGGTCGACGGTTTCACTTGGAGTGCTTTTGACTATGTAAGTCTTCAGAAACAGGGGCAACAACAAAAGAGGCTCTAACTAACTTTGATAGTAGGATCGTGATTACAGGGACACGCCGAAGTTTGCGACCTCCATAGAACCCTCGGGAAAAAAGACACATAAAGACCATAACCTCGCTACACAAAGCCAAACAGTGCGCCCAAAACAATGTACGGGGTAAAGGCCAGGTGGAGCAAAGCAACCAAGGCTCCGAAGTCTTCTGCACGAAGTTGAGGAATGCGGCCCCAACTTTCAGCAACACAATCGGCGCTCCCCTGATCCTGATATCAGAACCCCTACCTAGCATAGGACAGTTTCGGAGAACGTTGTTCGTCAGATCTTTGAGTTGATGAGGTTTTATGGGTCGTTTCGTCCAGGTAGGGGCACAGGTAATTTATCACGGCTGGTGAAGGGACTATTGTAAAGTCTGCCTGTAGCGTGGCTGCAACCCGCCTTCTACGCACCCATGACCCTTCAAGCGTACATCGGCGTCTTTCGAACTACAAGTGTCTTGTTTTTCTCTGTTTCTGTGCGCGCTCGGTTCAAGAAGTTGGTTGGCGAAGATGCCTAAATGACCGCGTGGTGCCCGAGTCCAAAGAAGCCGCAATGGTGGACAACAGCATTGTGCTATACTTCTTCCACCCTCACCCTCTATCTTCAGTCAGTCCCCATGCCTGCATTCCAGTTCTACATTATTTGGAGCCTCCTGTCGTGCTCATTGTCACCCCGATGTGTGCTAAGGGCCAGCGCGCGCCCTCCCGGCAATTGGCTCCATGCGAAGCTGCCGCTGTCCCAAAAACGCCCGAGCCGGAGAGCAGCTGGGCTTGAATAATATATAGGGGCCTAAATAATTACTTTTTTGGGGGTTCCTTATTATAAGTATAGCATAATGGGCCCCAAAACCCTATTCTAATTGTTAAGGCCCCTTTATTCGCCTAAGTTGTCCTAAACCCGAGTGGGGCTTAGGTTTTTTTTCCCAGCTGATCGGCAGAGACTGGGTTGGAAAAAGATTTGTTGTTGTTGTTGTTGTTTTGTTGGCTTTTCCCTTCAGACGGCTGGAAGGGGTCTAAACTTACGTGCATGTTTCAGTCAGGCCCTTCTCGGAAGCACGCAGCCTTACGCCCTTTGCCTAAGAAGCCTGGTCAAATACCATGAAGACTGATCCAGGTGATCCAGACGTGCTGCAAAAATATCGCATGCAATGTCACCATCATGGGAGCCATGCGGGAGCCAAATCATGCGCAGAGCAACAATAGTTGAACCTGACGAACGGTTGAACCCTGGACCTACGTTGTGTGCCATCCATGTTTGGTGTTACTTCCTGAGGTAGACCTGATAGCCCGCCGCCGGCAGTGACTCGGCTATGCTGGTGGGCGTTGCTGAGACGCAACAATCTGTGGATTTATGAAATCTATCCATGTTCCAAGAACCCTCGTAATTAAGCAGGCCCCTTGTTCGTCCGGTGCTCAGATACTCTCCAGGACCAAGCAACCATTCTGACAGTACATGCCGGACTAATGTCCTAACTTGCAGCATTTTTAGATTTGTTCATAAATTCTGATGGTCATCGCGAATGCCCCCAAAGCCCTGAAACGCAGTCGTGCTCAGACACGGCAAAAGTGTATGATATACCCCAAAACCTTATTCCAATTAGTAGATGCTCCGATATCAGGCACATCATTCTAGACATAAGTATTACTAGGCACAAATGCCATGGCGACATGGCGTGGGGAGGCCATAGTCAGAGCTAGGAGGTAGGGTTTGGTGATCTCAGCGCGGAAGTACAAAGGCGGAATCTCGAAACCCCAAACCCATCAATCGCAAGTTCCGGTACTTCGGTCAAATCTGCCTGAGGTAGTTTTGGTAACTGGACTTTATCATTTGGCTCCGGGTTGAGAGTTCTGGCCAATTCAGCTTTAAAGGTTTAGGCTCAGACACTAGGTGTATTGAAAGCAGACTTAGGAAAATTGAAAATTCGGGATTGATTTCCGAAGCCGCAACGCAGGGCCGCAGTGCTTAAGTTGGGTTGCATGGGAGAACCGGAGTGAACGCCTCGACAGGTGTTCAGGGTTGAGGGCTCAGGCTCCATGGGGCTGCTGACTGAGAGTGTTTAGATTTCACGGGTTTAAGAATTGAAATTGTGATTCCTTTGCTTCAAACCGCCCGGAGGCAACTCAGCCCACTTCAGCATTTAATACCCAACCACCAGCGACCTCAAGCCCTCTGACTTGTTTGGTAACTATGGCCCCTAGAGGAGTGCTTTCTGCCGAGGTCCACTCCAGCAATTTCTGCGCCCTCCCCAGTGCGCCGAGCCCTCCGAAAGTAGCGACGACGCTGCCCAGGGAGGCAGTGGCACCTCCAGGCTGCCGGGCTATAGAAAGTTCGGAGAGTGTAGTGGTTTGGGATTTAGGGTTCAGGAGTGTTAACTTTGTGTTTTGGAGACATTATCGGGCTTCTGAATTTTGTGTGGGAGCCCCTTCCGGTATGTTGAAGTTTGGGATAGAATAAGATATGGTTTGACAGCTGTATTCGGCAGTCGCAGTAGATGGCATTTGCGGCACCGGTTTATTATTGCTGGGTCGTGCATCGAAACGGCTTTGTTGAAGGTTCAGATGAAGTGTAAAGTGTAAAGGCTTCATCATAATATGAAGCCACATTACACGTCACAGTATTTTATTCCAAAGACGATACAATGTGTTTCAGTCAGGCATAAGGCCGATTTCTCGTGAGCGTCTACTCCCCAAACCCGACCCATCCGCTTCGCAAACTGACTCCCCCTATGCCTGTCTTGTGTGGAGGGCTAGTGCATTAGCTTCGTTCATGCCAGCAGCGTGTTCAACCACCCTTGCAAGCAAAACTCACGCCTGTTGCTACTCGTGGTGAGTTGTATGATTGCTTTGAACTCTGGTACAGCTTAGACTGGCGTGTTGACATGCAGCATGATGGGCAGCATGGCACCTCCCGCAGCTGCACTTCCATGGGTTCTAGTAGCCGTGTACCTACTCTAGACTTGAATGAAAGATCCTTTGACCTTAAGCCTAAACCCTGAACCTCGCAAAGCCGCAACTTAAACAAGTCGCAAAGCCTCAAACCGAAAACGTCTGAAGGCGGAAGCCGGGAAAAGCTGAAACTCTGCAAGGTATGGCCTCGCACCCGGATGTCAGCAGCCCCATGCGGCACATCAGCAGCCCGATCCGATTCTCACACGCTGGCACACCAGCGCCTTGACCTGTGTTTTGCTGTTTCATCCTGTTTCGGACCCCGGGTTTCGGACAGTTCGGCATACATGTTTCATTTAGGGACCACCGTCTCTGAGGGTATAGGACTCAGGCTACTGGTGGTGAAAAACTGCGCTCTCAAGGTTTAAGCTGTAGCTTATTTAGGGTCCAAGGCTCCAAGGATTGCCATATGCTGTTTGGGTGTGTTGGAGGAAATCTAGAGGTTCAGGTTAAGGTTTAAAGTATCCGTTCAGCCAGAGTGCCACGGTGTATGCAGTGAGCTAGCGGCTTATCAACAAACCAAGGGAGTCGGAATGATCAGAAACCGCTACCAATCACTAGTGTTACGAATCCTCGTCCATATTATGACACCATGTGAAGAGTACCAATTGCTACTACCTCCCACGCAGACAGGTATAGAAGTAGCAGACCTTTTCCGATCGATCCGAACCCGATATCCGAGAGCGCGTGAGTGACTATGCTGTTCTTGTCGAGTCTGCACGAAGATGTGGACTCGACTCTGCCGGGCAAGTTTGGGGTCAAGAGCAGAAAAGTTTCTGCTTGGGGTCTACAGTAGGGGTCGGTGTATGATGCTTGAGCTTCTGAGGCTTCGTGTGATTAGAAGGTTCCGGCTTTGTAAATCAATATTTGTATATACAATGTTCCTGGTAAGTCAGATGACTTCTTCTTGCGCGAGATGCTCAATGAGCGCATTAAGCTCTAGCCATCCGCATCCTGCGGCTGGCAGTTTAAAGCATAATCTCTGCGAGGAAATGCAGCACATGGATAGCAACCAAGACTCGCACATGTTCGATGCTGCAATACGGGTTGGGGTTCAGCTTGCCGAAAACAGGCTGATGTTTTCGAACCGTTCGGGTCGGTCGGCGGCTTGCCCTTGTTTCCGTGCACAAGCGCCAGTTTGCGAGCTGGATACGAACCACACCTCCCATACTTCCCCAGAAACTGAACACTACACGCCAGAGCCCTCCACGTTGCAAGGCCCCAAGTCAGCCAGTATATAAGACTAAGAACATTTGCAAAATCATGTTCCGCCAACTTCACCAAGTAGCGCGTCTGCGTCAACCCCACTCTCCCCTCCTGCAGCTCTCCTAGGTAATTACTTGACCTGGCTTATGGTATACATACTCAGCAGTTTGTCCTGAAACCTAAACTTCAGTTACCCACTGCCAGAAGCTCTCCGAGGTACATGTTCATCATCCTGTACAAAGGGAGAGCTCACAGCCCGCGGCCGGCCAAGGATCGGGCGTGCTGTAAACGTCAGCAGGGCTAGTGGCAGTACGACATACTACTCGTCGTCGCCGTCGTTTTAGGTCGTAGTTGTGGAAGCAGTGGTGATGGTGATGAGGTTGGGCAGCAGCAGGAATTTAAGCAGGGGCAGGAACTCCGTAGGAGTAGGAGC
Source organism: Symbiodinium sp. clade A Y106 (assembly GCA_003297005.1). Taxonomy (NCBI): domain Eukaryota; class Dinophyceae; order Suessiales; family Symbiodiniaceae; genus Symbiodinium; species Symbiodinium sp. clade A. The sequence continues at coordinate 51,816 of BGNK01001075.1, read as the reverse complement.
AAGTCGTGGTGGTTCTGGGGGTGGTTCTGGATTTTGAAATTGTGAGTGTTAGTTTGGTTGTTGTTTTGTTGGAGTGACTTTGTTCGGAACTTCTTCATGCTGCTGCCCACACCACGAGATTTCGACATAGTTTCAGTTTCAGGTGTATTTTTGACTGTGCTATAGTTAGAAACTCTTTCGAGCAAAAGCCAATTCCCGAAATCCCCAAACCCTATGCCCCAAAACTCTGCAGACTAAATGGCCGTAACTGAATCTTATGAAGCCCCTAAACATCCCCAGTTCCTAGACTAACCTCCTGAACTGCCGGAGGTATCTGGGTCGTCCAACGTGAGGCCAGCAGCCCAATGCGCCGGTCGCAAGATGCGACACCGGCTCTTCGGCTAATATAGGGGCTTAAATAATTGCCAATACTATTTTGGGGGTTCCTTACTATAAGTGCAGGGATTACTACCATGGCTTGGGAAGCGTAGGGTTTAGAGCTTATAAAGGTATGGCGTAGAACTTTAAGGGGAGTTCAGGATAAGGGGAGTTCAGGATATTGGGTGTACTTCGCAACCGAGTCTCTTATGTCGGTTCGGAGTTTTCGATCTATTTGGCTGCTCGGGAGGGTTTCGCTGGAGGGTGTACCACTACCTGTATTCAGTTGCATTTGTTGCATATTGTTTTTGCGATCTTGGTTATGATGCATACAGGGAAGGTCAAAGAATCTCTAGCGAGTTGGGGCTGGGGATTGGGGTACCAGGAACGCCGCAAGTTTGAGGCCTGAGAGGTACGAGCGATGACAACATAATTGCCTGCATGGGCTTAGGGTTTGGATGTGTCCCAGATCCTTATACCCCAATTAAACCTCTGCGCCTGACCCCAGCTTTACTTACTCTTATTAACTTAAAAAGGCATCAGGCTTTTGATGTTCCGAAGCTACTGTAAGACCCGGATCCCCCGAACTTCGGCGAACAGTCTGTTGGAACAGGTTCACCAGGTGCACGTGCAGCATACGACGTCGCAGATGTCCACTGGTACGCCCGTCAATGCACAAGGCCCGATGGTTTGCGGAGGTCTTGGGGATGTTTAAGTGTTGAAGCTTGTTTTCTGGACGGGGCTTCCGATTCCAGCTTGGATGTTGCAGAGAATTTCATGTCGGTGTTGCAGATGCAGTCTTATTTGCGGATTAGCCTTCATGCATGTCTAGAGTGGGAGTCTTGCATTGAAGCTTATGCAGTTATGCAGAGTTTGGGTGGTTCAGTTTCTACAGATTGACAGAGACGTGTCCTCTGCATTGTCTCGTCAGCAGTCCGGCCCAAAGTGCCTCAAACAACTGCTCGAATCCTTGGACTCTGTGCCGCCGCAATCACGGTTCCGGCAGTGCTAACATGTTCGGGTGCTTGCCGATTTCCTTAACGCTGCATTCGGATGCCCAGACGAACATGCATGGCCAGATATCTCGCGGGATAATTTTGAGGTCGCAATTGTTCCCTTGTTCAGAAGTGTACACTCTTTGACCTTCCGTTTCTGACGGACAGCTGCAAGCAACAGAAAATTCGCCAAGTTTACGACGTGCAAGCCCTCATCTTAAGATAGAAGTCGACATGCCCTGAGTGTAGCTATATGGTTCAAGCCACAAGAAAAGCTGAAGCAAAGCCTGCAACAAGCTCCTCCAACCCCAAATCCCCAATCACTCTGACCCTTGTGGCTGAGGGGTTGACGACAAGGGCACTGGGCTCATGGCTACCCGTTTTGGTGGGCAGCAGGACTGATGGGTCTAGGCTTCAAAGGTCTCCGGATGTCAGGTAGAGGAGTCAAGCTTGGGAATAGGGCCTCCAAAAGAACGAAGGAACGCCAACAGGCACATACCGGCACATACGCCCAAGGTGGGCTAAGCTTTGTCAAGATGCAGAAGACCACTGTCAGTGCGACGACTCGATGAAGCCAGCTGAAATGCCAAAGCTAGGCAAAGCATCGAACTTCAAGTCAGCAGCCTGTGGTGCAACACAATCATGACTGCATGACACATGCAGCTTCAAACTGAGATACGCACAAAAAGCTTACACCCAAATCCCAACTCGCAAAGACCTCCAAACACTAGACCCCTTCCCACCTTTTAACCGTCTCAGAATGCGAGAACCTGGAAGTGCGGAAGCCGAACGGAAGCCTCGACCACGGACGCCACCATGTTGAGCACCGCAGGGGTTCGGGCATAGGGCATTATAGCAGCAAGGTTTAGGCTATTTGGGCCGGCAGTCCTAACATTCATTTTGTGATCAGTATGGTCATCATCGCCATCGGACCGAAGGTATGCTCTTATGGCCACACTGATCAACCAGAGCTATAGCTGTAGCCGCTACAGCATCGACCACGATCGTGGTAGTTCTCAAGCAAGTCTGCAGGAGAGCGACATGTTGGAGAAGCCTCTTGGTAAGTTCAAAAGGGCCCTCAATATATTTGGAAGCGGATTTGGCGGCATAGTCTGATTTTCGGTACCAAGAAGGAACATAATATCTCTAATGTGCCAGACGCCTACATGACTGCAAACCCTGACTCTGTTCTCAGTCCGGTCGGGCAACTTTTGGCGAGACTTTAGGGTTCAGGATTTTGCCACGATGTGCGACTGTCAGACAAGCTGTGGGATTTTCAAAGAGTCAGGGAGCTCAATGTAGATTACTAGCCACCAGGCGAAGGCAGCATAGTTCAATGTTCGCCAGCACGCCGGAATGCAGCTGCCGCTTCGAGACTGCGAGAGAGAGAGAGAGAGGGGAGCCTCCCTAAAGAGAAGAAGCTAAGAAGTCGGAAAATGGAAACAAGACGTTTTGCGCTAGCTTCCCTTCAGAGTACGTTTAAGGCTGTGGAGAATGGTGTTCCAGCTGTCTTCCTTTTCTTTAGGGACCCTTAAGCAAGGTACCCCTTAGTCTAAATCCTGGGGATTGCACCATGCGATTAACGCAACAACCCTCCGTGCTTTTGTGTCATGTATGGCGTCTCACGGCCTTCAGAGTTCGCAGGTGCTTGACCTGACTGGTTTCAGGGGTCGGAGTTGGTGTTTTGTTGGATTTTCTTTGCAGGAAGGAGGGGAAGGAAGGGAAGGAAGGAAGGGAGTGAGAGGGAGGCAGGAAGGAAACACAACCAGGTACTGCGACGGTTACGTCTAGCAAGTCTTTGGCATGCATGATTCAGATCTCAAGTCTCAAATTAGTCAGGGGTTTGATGTACACGTTCAACCCAAGGAAATAGGCCTATGGGGGTTCTCCCCTTTATGGTTCAAGATGAATTTGGGATGGGAAGGTTTGGAGTTTCATGGTAGTTGTCGCGATGTGCCGTTTGTTTCCCATGAGGCTGGGTGACAAGTACAAGGATGCCGCCCCACTAGCAGATGCTGAGACAGATTCTTGGATGTCACTTTGCAAGGCTTTGCAGAATGGACTGGTTCACAGGGCGTGGGGCTTTACGGAGCCTTGGTCGGCTCTGAAGGGAAATTGTTTCCTTGTGTTTAACCCTGGGGCATTCGGGGAAATAGGCTCGAAGTAATTCAAGACATATTCCTTGACTACTTGTACTGGTAGGTCTTGAACTCTATACATGGCAGTTGCTACTTGTACCTTGACCCTTGTTGGTATGTTGGAGCCAGGGCTGCTTTCGTGCTTATGTCTGCTTTGTCCCTGCAGACTACCGCTGGGTTGTAATGCTTCGGACAGACGGAAGTCAGAAAGGTTTAGAGTGCAGGCTAGATTTTCTGGTTGCTGGGACAGGTTTAAAACAAGATTTTCAGCATACCTCCCAGCGAGCTAGGCATGTGCAGTACCAGCGAGCTTTCTCCCAAGACTTAGAGTAAGCCCCACGCCCTTCGTGAGCCCAGGCTTGTAACCTTCGGTCGCAAAGCCTTGCCTACCTAGTGGGAGTGCGAGGGTCGAAACCCTACACCGTGTCTAGACAAGGAGAGCAACAGGGAAACAATCCGCTGGGGTGTCCCGCATCGCCGAGTGCAATGGGACCAACATCTCCCTGAAGCCGAAGCGAAGCATCGAGGTCCGAGCTTTTACAATATACCACTCCTTGTGCTTGTGGACGCATCACCCGGGAAACAGAGGTTCTGCCCTAGCATCTAGAAAGCTCCGAGCTCAAAAGCCCATAACCCTGGACCCCGAAGCTTCGAAGCCCTAAACCCTCTTCAATGACCCCTGTCAGGCCCTCGACGCTAAACTCACCAAAACCCAGTCCCAGAATTCACGACTAATCCTTTCAGGCCCATGTTCAGCTGGTATCTTTGGGCAGCTACTGCGGCCCGAAGCTGTCCTTCCAGAAGATGGGGCGCGGTGCAGAGACCTTGCCCTTTGCATCTCGGTTTAGGGTTGACAGGTAGAGGATTTAGGGCGAAAAGTCAAGCGTTCTGGGGTTTACCTGGAGGTCCCAAGTACTCCCTATGGTTGCGTTTTGCATTCTGTCTGGGTACCGCGAGTCGCAAATAAGAACTGGAAAACGGGTATAGCTAGGAGTTTGACATTTTCTTTGGGGGGGGTCAAGTTCACAGGGGTAGCTTATGCTTACATATTTTACTCCGGAACTTCTTCATGGCTCAATGGCGATAAACCCTCAACCGCTTCAACCCAAAGGCCCTAAGGCCAAGATCCTGGGCTTGAGCCTTAAATCCGAAAGTCCAGACTCGGATGGCCGCGTAAGCCCCACACCTAAGCCCTTCACCCAGATCGAGGGTTCGGCGGTAGGCGGTGGCCTCAGGTAGGTTTTCGCTGGTGACAAGAAGTGAGCTCCTGTGAGCGCTGAGGACTGGATCCGCACCCGGATGAGTGGAATTCTTCGACTTCTGCGCATCCTGCCGGGTTGGACATGTAACAAATTGATTTGTCGTGTCGAAGTTAAGATTTGTTCCACGTGTGCACAGTATAATGGACCACCTCAAACTGACCCTCAAACTCCTATGCATACTCGTGAAGCCAATACGAAATAGTTGTCAGAGGGGCCTCCAACGCAAGGCACCGTTCAAGTTGGAAGCTTCTGTCCTTAAACTGTAAATTAACCGAATCCCTGAAGGCAAATGGCCCTAAACCCGAAACCCGTCCGTGGGCTGACGCCCCAACTTGACGGCAGATAGATTAATGTTGATTCGTGTATTCGTCACACCTGATGCTCAGTTGTTTATGTGGTATCTGTTCTGTTTGGCCTAGTGGAGATCCTATGGACTATGTAGTGCCTTGCCTGCTTCGTGCGAGTGTGAGCGTCGAAACCCGAAACTCTGGTCCCGAAACCCGCCGATGACTCCCAATACCCTTATAGTACAGCCTGCCACACGCGCCAGCAAGTCTGTGGGAGTTGTCTTTTGCCGGCCGTTGGCTGTGGACCTGAGAGCCGCGAACTTATGCCATGAGCTCTATACACCTAGACACTAATGTTCAGCCTTTAACCATCGTCGTAGCCTGCTTGCTTGCAAGGTCACGCTGCATTCATGTTGTTGGCGTCCGCCTGGAAGATCCGGATGCTAGCGTTCATCTCGCAGCCAACATTATTCGGACAAGACTGAGGAAGCAACTTCGAGGGCTTCTACGACTTCGTCACACAGATGAGGGTGCCGGACACAGGTCACATGGCCACTTGGCTGCTCGAGCCGAAACGCCTCAAACCCATGGGAGCAATGAACATCTGAAGCCTGAACGCTAAGACTTGTCAGAGTAAAGCCTTCAACCAGGATTTAGGCGGATATCGTCAGAGACGCAATGCCAGCCCAAGGATGCAACGGCCAGGTTTGCAGCTTCGATATAGGCCTCCCTCAACCCACTACACCTGGTGCTTTTGGTGGTCTTCTGATCTCAACCGTGTATAGGTTTTGGCTTGGACAAGGCCCACACAGAAGTGGCTCTGAAAGTCAACCGTAGACCTCAACACGGAGGGTAAGAATCCACAGCTCACGTGTGCTGAGGTGATGTTTCGTGGCTACTACCACTCTTTCTGGCACGACGACCCGACGGAGCCGATGATGTGCTTCGACTCCGGATGATTGAGGGCGTACTTGGATTCTGCGGTTGACGCTGAGTGTTTGCCTTAGGCCCTAGAAATGGGGGTGAGGGCTTTTGTGCAAGCCATGCCACTTGTTTTCTGCGTGCTTTTTGTAACAATTGCACTGGTGCTTGTTCTTGCTGTTGCGGTCAGAGAGAGAATCTCAACCAATTGACGCCTTTTCAAAACTCTCTCACTTCAGCATTCCGAGCAATTGTGCCAATAAACCTAGATAGCCTACACTCGGTGCTTCGGTTTTCAGCCGCAGCCATAGTTGGGTCGAGTCCGGGTGGCCCTTGACATTCTACCGATGAGGGCTTGGAATCTAGCTTTAGTAAAGGCTAAACGACAAGGCACCCTCGCTTTTTCAATATACCCCTGGGTCCAGATACATACCAGCCGCGAGCATGTTCTTTGGTTCATGATGCTTGGTCGGTAAGGAGAGGCGACACTCCAACACCCCTACATGAATGGCAGGAATCCGCAATTCATACAAACATGCTTTACTCGTACAGTGTTAAGGCATCAAAGGTGAATTCGGGGTTTTTGGCCTCTCTGGACATCAGCACTTTGTTCACGTTGTACGACCCTGTTTCGATGCTTTAGCCCAAACCCGGAAGCCCACCTCTCACCCTCAAATACATTCGTCGCGGTTCCAAGACATAGGGAGACAGATCATACGATTTTTGTTAGGGCTTATGCTTCCTAAACGTTGGAGCACTCAAGCGGCAGCCCTCGACCCTGGTTGGGCAGCTTCAACCCCCAAAACCTCAACCCATCGCAAACCCGAAGCCCCTAAACCCTAATTCGTTAAGTCTTATCACACTCACAGCGAAAGCCCAAAGATGCTGCAAGAAGGCACGAGCGATACAACCGCCGCATAGCTCGGCTCTGGGATATCGACTCAGAGGCCAGACCCGATCATGGGAACAATTGGGGGTTTATGCTTTGAGCCTCGGGACTTGCTTAGGTTTAGGATTTAGGGTGCGCGGTTGAAGACCACCAAATGGGGAGCTCAGGTTAGGGTTTGGGATCTGGGTTTGGGTGATGAACTGAAATATGCACTGTACGGTTTGGGCTTTGGCACTTATAGGGTTCTGGGAAATTCTGGTTTGGGGTTTCGGATCTCGGGCTTCATAGGGCTTGATGGTGTTGTGGGTACAATTCACCTTATATATAGTGGAACTCCCCAGGAGCGAAAAATCGGGGTGGACTGCTCTACTCCCCCTTTCTGCCTAGGAAGGGTGCCTTCCGCTCATTTTTCTGCCATGGTGCCTGCCTGCAGCTTCCCAACGTCACCCCACGCGGCCTTGGACTTAGATCCCCCAAGACCCCAAGGCGCCCGAAGTCGAAGAAAGCCGGACCCGGAAGCTCGAAGTTTACGCATCTCCGAACCCTCCAAACTCCATACCCAGGGAGTCGAGATCCTAACAACTCAAAAGCTAAGAAGAGAAGCTTCCTTGGGAGGTTCGGCCGGTACTTTTTGTGCGCTCCATCGTTTCGAACGAGGTGGGGGGGATGTTCGGAATCGGATTGTTCAACTTTGGGTTTCGGGGCTCCGGGTTCCAGGAGTTTCAGGTTTGATCCTGACTGCGCAGATCCTTTATAAAGAGCCTCTGACTTCGGACCCCATGGCTTTCGCAGCCTCCGGCTATGAACGCTGCAATAGGCTTAGGCGCATAGTTGAAAGTTGAGGGTTCAGCAGGATCAAGGTTTTGGGGTTGAGAGTTGAGTTCATGTTGAGTCTTCGGGTGAAGACTAGGTGGACTCCAGTGAGAACCATTTCTGATAGCTTCGGTGATGTACCCTGGATGTACCAGACAGGCAGCCTTTGTTTTTCAGTTCGATTCGACTCTACAGTCGCTGCAAACCCGAAACCGTCGAAACCAGCTAAGCAAAAACAACCTAACCCTTGGGGCGTTGGAGTGAAATCTAGTCTTGGTTTGCATATGAGCCTTCAACGCGAGCATGTCTCATCAATACCGTTGATTGCATCAGTTCCTCCCAAAACCGGGCTGTAATTTGTTAACGGGAAAAGTGCCGGCCCCAGCCCGTGACTCAAAAAACTTGTGACTGGGTCGCAATTCCGTGACATGTTGAAAGGGATGGGTTTTTCATTAGGTCGGTCTTGAGTCCTATACTAAACGTCAAGTTTTAAGCCTTAAAGCCTTCTAGCCAAAGTTTGATATATGCTTCACCGACCAGACACGCTAGACTAACCTCCCCGGAAATCCCCACCCTGAACTCTTAGATCTGGAACTTAATCCGAAGGAAGTGCTTCAGATACCCGAGCTCATGCAGCAGCTGCGACAACATTTCGGGCAGCACGCGCGGCTGCTGATGGTTTTGGAGCAGCGAGGTCGCACAGTTGTTGCCGAAACGACCTCATGCTTAAGCGCTAGTTATCACAAGCCCTAGACTCCTCGACCGTACCAGCACAGAGCACAAGGCAGAACAGTTCAACCTAGAGTGCGATGTATAGAGTGTGAAGTAGGGGATTACATATGTTCTCGGCCGTAATATAGTTCATCCTACATAAACGACACTGCAGAGTTCAGTCTTTCTCGAATTAATGAGGCGCTGCCAGATTCGATTTGTAGAGACTGAGCCAGCTTGCCAGTAAGGCCCCCATGAGTTACGCTGCATGCCCAAGATGGTATTCAAAAGGTACAACAACTGTCAAACGACCAAAGGGGTCCCATGTTGGCAGTTGGTCGGTGGCTCTGGGTGGACGGCGTGGGCGTTCATGCGGGTGCTTGTTGGATCTAAGTTCCACGGCTTCAGGTTTCACGTGGGGCGGCTTCAGATATCCAGGCTTCAGGATGTTCGGCTCCGGGTATCTGACAAAACTACTCGAAGCCGTAGCTCAAAACGCTAAGGAAGGCAACTGCTACCCTACGGTGGGCAAAGCTGTCACACCGATCACCTCCTCAAGCCCCTAGATGCCTTACGTATATTTGAAAATCAAGCCCGAGAGTTCGAACATGCCAGCATGTGCCTACTGTCACCGGGCCGAAATGACGATTGAAGCATGACCTCATCAGATCTCTCAGTAGAGATTTTGGCGATTTAGTTTCTGGGAATCAGGGTCTTATTCATAGTTATAAGATGCCGGCAGAGCTTGAGATCTGACCAGATTAGTAGATTTGGTTCCGGACCGAAGACCTAACCTAGACTTCGATTCGCCTAGCCCGAAAACAACATCCCACACGGGCAGATGTTCTGGACCCCAACCGAAAAATATTAATTAAACTTACGTAAGCCTTGAAAAGCCAAGGAGTCAGAGGCAGTTCACAGGCCCAGCGCTCGTGACGGAGGAGATTCCGCAGCAGAGCCTAGCGACCTCACATCGTCGGAGCATTCGGCTTTAAAGATCTTGATAGACCCTGAAAAAGGCAGTAAGCCACGAGGCCGAGAAGCGATCATGATCTCTCCAAAAGAAATTCTCCAGGGGGTTTAGGAGTTTAGGGTTTAGGGTTTATATAGGGGCTACAGGTACGCTTCCATCCAAGTGTTTTGAATCTGCAGGCAGGGGAGAGTGCGAACGAAAGCAATGCCAGCTTCAAGTGTTCACCCTGGTTTTGGCTGTAGCAGCAGGGCCCAAAGCGGAAGTTCGATTCCTGAAGTTTCAACCTTTCAAGACCCTGGCCATAAAGCCCTAAATGACCCAAAAGGCACAACCGCCAAGAGGCTACATCCTTCCAAAAATCTAGGCGCCACACCGACAAAACAAGCCACATCGCAGCTGTAAACCCTATAAATCCAAACACTACACGACGTGCTAACATGCTTGAGGACCGCTGCGATTTCACGTTGTGGCCCTGGAGCCTTCAACCCCACCAGATTTGATTAACCTCGAGGCCCAAATCGCCTGGTCGTAAGAACTGTATCCTAAACCCAAAACCCCTATATCCTTGAGGTCCTGCGACCGCGCCCCAAGGAACGCACAGCTGAAAAGCCCAAATCCTGAATCTGAATCGCTCCGGTCATCTAATCTTGAAGCTCGTCCGCTAGTGTCTTGAAGCCCTGAAACTCCAAACCGCGCCACCTCAACAGGTTCTCAGCCACCCTACACAGTGTGAAAACCCTCACGACAAACCTTAGAAGTCCAGCTCTAAACTCTAAAGGCCTAGCGTCTGGTGCCACGACGCTGTAAAGCCATGGGAGATATCGCTCCAAGCAAGTGGTTCGGCAAAGATGTGCGCGGCATTGTTGGCGATAGCCCTGGGGCGCCTCGGTTTGACGAGGACTTCCGAGCTTTGAGCTTTAGACCAAGGCTGGGTTGAAACGGTGTTGAAGCCCAGAATCGGAACTAATGTAGGAGCCTGATTAAGAAACCTTGGGCCTTTATTAGGGTTCTTAATATGGATCCTATTGTATTGGGGTTGAAGGGCCAGGGTTGTTGATCAGGTTCCTATATTATTCACAACTCCAAGTCATTTAGGGTTTAGGGTTTAGGGTTGGGAGGCAAAAAGTCTTTGGGTCTTAGGACTGAAGCTTCTTGTACAAACCCCAGCCGCGCAGCACGTTCCCCGAAACCCTACGCCGTAAAAAAAGGGGCCGAAATAATTACCAACACTCTGTTGGGGATTCCTTGTTATAATTAATTATAGTATAATGGGCCCCAAAACCCTATTCTAATTAGCAAGGCCCGTATATTAAACTCCTACTTTCGCTGATGACCGCAACAGCCGAGAGGATCTGCGGCTGGTGATGGAACCTCATCTCGCCAAAGCTCGGGAGAAACTTGTATTATAGAAGCCTAAGCAGTTAGCAATATTATTCCCTAGGGTTCCTCATAATACTTATACTATATAAAGGAGCCCAAAACTCCATTCTAATTGTTAAGGCCCCTGCAGTACTGGTGCGTGGCTTAGGGCTTAGAGGGCTTGTGGGCTTTAAGTCGAAGGGTTTGGAGTTTCGGTTTGCGGTGTTGGTTGTTTACCTGCAGTTTATAGGGTCTAGGTGTTGCGCGTTTAGGGCTGTGCTTTTTGTTTCATGTTCTGGTGTTTTCGTAGACTCGTATACTCTTGTGTTGCCTGTGTGTTTCTTGCGGGATCCCAGCCATAAAGCCAGTCAATCAAAGACGGCACTAGGCTAAGGCTTCATGAGTTGCGGTTTCGAGTTTTCGATTTAGAGCTTCGAGCCTGTCATCATTGGAGGTCAGATAGCTCAGCAACTAAGGAAGAGAGAAGAGGCGAATAAGGTAGGCAGGCAGGTTACCCCGATGCCTGCGCCTTATGTGGCCTTGCGCGATGAGCGCCCATTTACTTTCGATCCGTGCACATACCCTTTGCATTCGGTGCTGGCTGAAGCTTTAGGAGTGGGATCCCTTGGAGACGTGCACAAGTATCATTTCAGAAGCAAGCAAGAGCTTCTGAGCCCGCTGCTGGATCGTGGCAAGCGACAGCGATTCCACGAGTTGTACGACTGCTTTGTGACTTATTTTTGCATTCCCATGCTCCATTCTCTAGCATTGAAGATGAAGATTCTGGGCACAACCTCCGACGTAATCTACCGGTACCAAGCATTTCCTTGCCTCCGTGTGGTTCGACCTGGCGAGTTCTCCATTGGGCCTCACTGCGACACCGCCTACGGCCACAGTATCGGCAATCTGAACTTCCACGTTCCCCTTACACCGGTCCTAGGTGTGGCGGGTGCTGCTAAGTAAGGTTGATATGTATCATTTATCAACCCCAGACCCTGAGTAGTTCAGGATTGTGACTAAACGTTTGTGGTGTTGAGTGGTGAGTCCTAGGATAAACGCCCTGAGGTGCCAATGCTTTGTTTGTGGAGTCGCGCCCAGGGGCCGAAGACTGGCATCCTTTGACAGTACCTTGTTCTCAAGAGTGCATTCTTGTTGTGGGGGGTAGATTAGCTGATGCAGGCCTGGGTTCAAAAAGACTGATGTGCCCTGTTTCGGTGCCCCGGCAACAACCCACGATCCCATTTACAATGGTCAATACTTGAGTACGCTTTCAACAAAGAACCCCTGCCGTTCTTTTCTAGCTTGTCCGAGGACTTTTCGATGTTGGCCAACCTGTCTCAAGAAAGCAAAAACAGGTTCTCGCTGTTGGAGTTCGGCCTTTTGGGTGCCATCGTTTTTCAGCATTTCAGGGGTTCCTCCTCGTGTTGTATCAAAGGTGCTTAGTGCTTGGTAGAACACGAGATAATGAAACACACAAGCTCTTCCATAACGGATCAAACAGGTCCGCGGTGGGGGGTTCAAGGACTTTACTGTTGCTTTGCACGAAAACCCGCCGAGCCCCCCCCCCCCCCCCGCATACCAGCACCAGAATCCCCAAATGGGTAGTTGTCAAAATTATGGTCCCTTTTTGGGTACCTTAAATATTAGGTGCCGTATTACATTAAGGACCCCAAAAGGGACCATAATTTTGACAACCACCCAAATGGTGCCAGAACACGTCCTCACAGAACCGTCACTGCAACCATCTCCCAGCCCACTGTAGCTGAACCAAAGGCCCTCCAGCCTCAAACCTCACTCCCCTCTACAGGCGAAACATCCGGGGCATGGCTTCATTTTCGATGGCGCACGCTGTATACACTTCACCCTGGAGAACACCACGGATGCCACACGCGTGTCTGGGCTTTCAGGCTTATAGGCTTTAGAAGCTGAGGCTTCTCTTCAGAGTTGAAACCTGGAAGCCTTAAGCCAGGACGCACCGAACACAGTTCCGTGTGGTTTAGCTGTTGTTGTTTGTTTTGGCGTTTACTTTTATATGATGTGGTTTGTTCTTGATGGGTCTCGTGCATTGACGATGGTCAGCTGCCTGGTGGGATGTTAACGTTGATCAAGCTTCGGAAGAAGTTGAAATGTGATCGAAACTCGTTGATACCTTGCAACCCCCCACGCCCTGAACCGTTAAACCTGAAAACTCGAAGCCTGAGCAGGTATCCCTTGACTTCCGCATCGCTCTCTTCCAGGAGGGGGCCGAGGGACCCTGCACCAAGGACCAGCTCGCCGATAGTTTTTGCAGCGGCAGCTGCAGCTACTACGACGAGGACCTCCAACCCAAAACCTGAACTCCTAAACCCTTCGACCTGATCCCTAAACCCCATAAACCCCAAACCTCCAATCTTGTACTAGGTGTCGGGGATACATGTTGCATGCCAAATTTTCCACCTAACCCGTAGCGGCAGCTCCAAACCAGACAGTAGCCTGCTAGCAAGGAGTGACCCCGTTAAAATTCTATCCCCAGGTATCTTCAAACGAGCCCCCAACAGATCCCAGTTTGCAGCGGTCTCAACGCCGAAGACTACCACCATCAGGCATTAATGATGCTGCCGTCCTTATATCTGTATCGCAGTAGATGCTCCTCAACACCCTTAAGAAACGCTATAGTTATAGGAACTCCTTTCGGAATCCCTCGTCCCCTGAAACCCTAATACCCTAGACCCCCTGCACCCCTTGCTATGGCATATACCCTTGTAGGAACCCTCAATGGAACCCTTCCAAACTGTTCGCGAGGCAGTTGTTTCTATGGACGCGGGACCGGCCGTGGCATTGAAGAAAGCAAAGGAACGAGCTGAGCCAGACTGGCGCGTGGGCCTTCCCTTCAGCAAGCGACACTAGGGGGGGTGGGGTTTAATTAAGGCTTATACATATACATACCGGTGCAGAATCTGTTTTATCCTATACCCCGAGACCCTTCTCTGGCCATTCCGGCCCCTCGACTATGCCCACATTTGCCGTTTATTGCAATGGCAGAGTTGTCCATACCTGGGACTGGATGTGCAGCCGCCGCGGAAAAAGAGGCGGTCAAGAAATTGTGGTTTCGGTTTCAGGATTGCTGCCATACCAAATTCCCTAAACCCTACTATCGGTCTCGAGGCTCAGGGTTCAGGGCCTAAGACCCTATCGGGACTTAGGGGTTTCGGATCTGCCACTTCGGATCGTTTGAGCAAGCCGAAGTTTCTGCGTTTAATTTCACATGCCACACAGATGCTGCACTCGTCACACCACTCCCAAGGCTTAGAGGCCCATGCCCCGAGCCTCGCAACTTGAACATCCAACCGCGCAGCAAACGCAGCCTTTCAGACACCCCGCACCCTAAACCGAAATCCTCTTGCTAAAAATCTAAACCCTCAAACCCTAAACTCAAAATCTTTAAACCTCGCCTGGATTGTCCGAGTGTGAGCGCCGAAGCCCCAAAAGGGTAACCCTAAAACCCAAACTCTCACAGCCCAAAGCCTCAAACCTTAATCTGTAGAGCCCGAGCCTGATTTGCCTCCAAGTGTGAGCGTCAAAAATCCGTAGAGCGGAGAGGATCCGGGGGTTCTTCTCTATTACCTCAGCATGGAGGTGCATGCAAAGGACCGCTTCTGAGCTTTCTTGGCTTTTCCGTGCCATAATTTTATTCTCGAAGGGCCGTAGTTCACATCTCATAAACAAATTGCTGTAGGGAGTTTTCGAAAATTAATCTAGGCTATGGTAGGTCAGGTTCATCGATAGCCCTGAGCTGCTCCTACCAGTGCAGGAGGCGAAACTCGTGCTAATGGGGTCTGTAGAGTCTGTAGGTTTGAGATGAGCCCGCGTTTCCAACAAACTCCTTGAAACCCTGCGCCCCCTGCAGATACACGGCCTTGATTCAGCCCGAAATCCGTCACCCTAACTATGGTGCCGTAGCATCCGAGGGCCTTAAGCACGAAGACCTAACGAGAGACTCTAACTCTAAGCCAAAACCCTATGCCAGAGGCGGTCTGATGGTGGCGTACAAAATAAAGAACTGCTGGGCAACGATCATGTCACCCAAGGGGACGAAACCGACGAACTCCATATCGGCATCACAACGAATTTGACTCGAGGTCCTGTGGTTGCATAGAATCCTTGAGGCTCGAGGTTGAAGGGGTTTTGGCTTTTGGGTTTAGTGTTCGGAATGTAAGATCAACACTTCGGGGCTCCAGGGGGGGGACTTAGGCTTTGAGTTTCGGGCTTAGGAGTTTCGTTTTCCTCGCCAAGTCAGAAATCCGGGCCGAAAAGTTTTGGTTGGAGGATCAGGGGACTTTAGCGATACCAGTTCTATTTAGAAGTGCCGTAATTGACTTGGGTTCGTCTGGCGATACACCTGCCTCCACACTCGCTTGTTGACCCAAGTAGGGTTCACTTAGATGCTTGCACAAGAAGGATTCCGAATCCATGGGGAATCTCAGAAAACGAGGGAACACTAACAGCTCATGATAGAGATTCGTAAAGTCCCACAGTCGACCGGAAGTCCCACCAGGAGCATCCGGACAATCCGATGCCCTACGCTCGTGCCAGTGCAGCAGAGTTAGAGGATTCGGGTCTCAAGACCACTCTGAAATGGGAGTTCCCGAAAATTCGGGGTACCTTATTTGGGGTCCTTATAAGGATCCTACTATTTAGGGTACTACATTAGGGTCCCCTCTTTTCGGAATCCCTTGGCCTTGCTGTCTGAAGAACTGCACATACCCAACTCTCCTGAGAATTCTGTGAGAAAGCAGGGGTTGATGCAGAGAGTCTAAGCCTACGGCTCAACTCGAAAGCCCTGAAGCTGCAAACCCCTAAACTCCCTAAACTGTGCAGCCCTAAGCACTCAAGCCAAGAGCCCCAAATCACGAACGTTGCAGATTCGGGGGTTTCGAGTTGAAAGCTTTCGGCAGGGGTTAGGGATTCAGGGATTTGGGTTTGAGTTTAGTGTGTGCGGCTTTATGCGGGTAGTTCCGCTGCAATGCGCCACCCCTTTGGCTTCCAACAGCGAAAGAGCAACGAGCGGTCCAAGCCCCACACAGCCCAAGAACCATTCCAGGAGTAGCTGAGACAGCATGAGTCGGGGAGCCAACTTTGGAAGACTTGCGCGGTCACACCAACCAATCCTGTGCGTGACTGCATCCCTTGTTTCCCGCCTGGCTGAATTTATTCAAATAATTGCATAGATAAAGAATCTAATCAAGTATAAGTAAAAATAGATAAATAAATACATTGAATTATTCATTCATATTTATGTATATGTTTATTGATTGATTTGTGTTCTGTAAGATGACGAACATCTCCGCCTCAGGTATCGAGGGCTCCGGTGTCACCGCGTAGCACTCCTACCTTCAGCCGTAGGCCATATAAGACATCTAAAGACCCGGATGCGAATCATCTAGGGCCAAATAGGTTCCTGTAGGTTTGGTGCTTGGGATTATATTGGCCTTGATTTTTCAGTTGAGGGTGTAGAGCTTATATACAGTTTCACTTATGCCGTGGTCGGCTACCTGATTCAGGTCCAACGCAGTGTGCTTTGGACTGGGTCATCGGCCGGGAGCCAGAAAACGAGCTTCGCGTCTTCCAAACCTTGAACGAAGCCTTCGACGTCTCTGACCCTTATCCAGGACGGTTTAGCGCTTGGGGAGTAGAGCTTATAAGGGTAGGGTTTCGGTTAGGACTGTTCAGGGTAGGGGTTGAGGCTGTCCCTCAGAGATTGCTCTGTCTGGGATGCCTCCGATCGAAGTCTCTTATACAGATCACGGTATGTTCGCTAAATACCTTTGGTCTTTTGAAAGCATCGTCAGTAACCGCAACACTTGGATCAATTGGGGCTTGATGTCTAGACGTTATCAACCCTGAGATAGAGTGTATAGGTACGGCACGTCAGGGTCGATCTGGAAAGCCAGTTGTGCAAATGCTCGTAGAAGCCGTTGACAGCCAAACCCCAGAAACGAACGCCTTCAATCCGTTTAGAACCGTAATCAGCGGAAAGATTAGACGAGTTCCCCGAAACCCTGCGACCCCAACCCCAAAGTTCAAGACCGTCAAGACCCTCAAAGCCTTAAGCGAACAAAAAGACAAACAAGCAGACTGACAAACAAGCCAGCAAGCAACCAGACAATGGAACAAACCGGCAAGAGAACAAGATGCAATAAGAGCTGAATTGAACCAAGACCAGTCCTTGGAAGGAGTTATCGGGCAGTTATCGCTCAATCCTGTACTCATGCAGTCAGAGGCCGTAGCACAAAAAGAACAATCACTAGATGTACCTTAAGCCGATTCCCTGAAAGGAGGCATGCAGGGCCTAGGAGGCCTGATCGCTTTCGAGGCGAGCTCAAGATTTTTCGACTCTTTAGTGTGTGGGGTTGAGGGTTGTGTAATATAGGGTTTAGGATTTTTGGGGTTTAAGGCGTTCGTATGAGCTGTTCGGGAGTGTAGATGGAATGCTTGGCGATCTTCTTTGTCTCACTTCTGGGAGAGAGTTTCTGAAAGTGCGATTATGAGGTCTTGTCATTGTTCGGATTTCTAGCATGATCGTGTGTTGGGAGGGGCGGCTCGACTCTAGTGTCTTTCGTATTCGTGTGTTTCCGATTTCTGGAGACTTGGTATCATTTTTCACTTGATGTGTCAAAATCTACTTTTGCTATCATTTGGAACAGCCTCTTCCACCCTGAACCCAAAACTCCTAAAGGTTCTTCGAAGAAGCCGGCTCTGAGCCATTTCGCACAACACCCAAAGCAACCACGCACACATACACACACACACAGACACACACACACACACACGCACACACACCAAACAAAAACACAAATCACTGACAAGCCAATGCCAGAAACGCCGAAACAAGCCCGAACCCCAGGAGTTCTTTAATGGAATGAGGCAGTTTAAGCGCGGGATCGCCACGCCTCGGGCAGGAGACGACACCCGAGGCTTCCCCGGCGGGCAACGAGAATGCAGTTCCTGCCCAGGTCAACCTGGGACTGGGTCATGGTGTGTGTGTGTGTGTGTATGTACGTATGTATGTGTATTATAGGCGTCGAAATAACTAGTAAGACTCCCCTGAAAATCCTCATATTATAAACATATAGTATACTATGCACCGGAAGCCACTTCTTTGATACCAAGTCCTGAGCCCCAAACAAGGATCTGAGGACATGGGCTTTGCTACAGCACAAGGGGCATCTTTGGCTTTGGGTTTCCTACTCTTGGCCTGTTTTCTTGGTTGCCCAAAGCAAGACCTCGCATCCCACTGGGGAAAAGTGATATTCATAGGTCAAAGATTTTGGCTTGTTCAGGTTTTCTTGTCGTTTTGCCCTTTGTTCCGAAGCAGAACCCAGATTTCGAGTCAGTTTCGGGATCGTTTAGAAAGAGCAGCTCTGCCCCCGGGGACTGGCACACAAAGCTGCAGTGCAGGGCTAAGGGTTTCAATGGTATTAACCGTGATGAACTTGATGGTTTTAGGCAGTGAACGGCAGTGTGTTAGGCATGTAGCTATGTACTTTTCGCAAGGGTCATAAATCGTGCGTCCGTGCGTAGAGTTCGAAACACGACAGGCAGCTTGCTTCCGATTTGAAGATCTGGTTTATAGACCTGTTTTGGTGTTCAGGGTTTAGGGTTTGCGGTTCGGCTGTTGCAGGACGCCGGAAATGCCAATGAACTTCGCGACAAAGTCTCGTTTCACGCACAAACTGCAAATGCAGTAGCTACGTGCACTTAATTGCCGCGTTCCCTATAGCCGCAGAATCTGCGGTTCACGCCATGCAATTTGTATGGGTCGTTGTCAGAATCAACGTCATGCAACTAGTCTGGGTATACCAGAGACACACCGGCGGCATGCTAAGAGCAGCGCCATCGAAAATACTATAGGGGCCTAAATGATTACCTATACTATCTTGGGGGCTCCTTGTTGTAATTATAATTTAAAGGGACCCCAAAACCCTATTTATTTAAGGCCCCTATATTACATCCTTGTCCTATCGGATGCCATCGTTTTGACAACTTCCTGTTTAGCTGCCGGTAGATTGAGATGTCTGACACTTTCGTCAGTCGAGAAGGGTTAGCAAGCGCAGGGACGAGGTTGATGGTGACTTTTCAATCCTCATGAACCTCCCAAGCCCATACCCGCGGCAACACCTTGCTATGACCCGTAGGACTAGAGCGCTATTTTTAGCTACACGACACAGAAGCCGAAACCCAAGGACTCATGAACGCCACAGACTTCATTAGTTTGGTGGCGTAGCACTCCCTCAGAGCATTCGAGCGTGGCTTATAGGGTTCAGGGTTTCTTGCTTAGAGACTCGGGGGATGGTAGTGTGAGGCCGATCGAAGTCGAGAGTGCCTTACTTGCCTAATTATGTTGCTTTGTAAACTTGCATATACAGCCACACCTTAGTTGACTCCGTCATAGCACTGCAGGTCGCATAGAATGAGAAGGCTTGCCACGTGAAATGTAGACGCTCCTGCAGAAGGGAGCGGTCGAAAAGCAGACGTTTCAGACACGCTTCTGTTGGGGGCTGAGAGGCCGGAATCATTGCAGAGCTGGACTCCTTCAACCCTAAACTGGAGCCCCAGAGCTCGGAAGTGGAAGTGGATCCTTCTAGCGATGGTTCAGATTCAAGATCTGCAAGAATCGCGCGGGTTGGTTTTGAAGGGCTGGAGGGCCTGGTCATCGGTTAAGCAGCTCAGACAAAAGAATCCCAAACCCTAGCCTAGCGATTGTTCTGATATCTTTCACTACACAGTGGCCGAGAGCTAAGACAGCTAAGACAAGGGGACACAACCAGACTGGGCACCTGTGAGTTGTTTTCTCCTGCAGCCTCGATGTTGTTGTTTGGGTGTTTGCCGTGCAGGGGCTGTGCAACGTGTGTATGACTTCGTCGCGAATTGGGAGTTTAAATGAAGCTTCATTTTGCGAAATGCCCACTTTTGAGAAGCTTCCCCGCTATGGCGATGGAACCGTTAGCCTTGACGTCTAGGAAGTCTGCACTGTGACTACTCGGATTCTGTTAGCTGGTGTTTGAGTGAATTCAAGCACTTGGTCATTCGTTAACTTATTAAGTTACGACATGTTGAAACCCTATTTTATTCCACCTGTGCGCGGCTAGTATGTGTATAGGTATATATATATATAGATATGTATAATTAAGCCTGTACATGGGCATCTTCCGGCTTCTCGTTGAAACGAGACAAGGCTTAGCTGAGCGGTTCGCGTTCACGCAGCTCCGAATGCCTGGCGATAGGGCTCGTTGTTCTTCGCGGAGCTCCCGGGCAGTTGTGCAAGAGCGGGTCCAACCTAGAGGATGAGGGGTTTGGGCTCAGATGGCCAAGGTTCCTCGAGGAATGATGGGCTCGATGCACTTGGCAGAGCTTAGTGACAGCACCTGGGACTTGGGACTGGACAAAGTCGCTCCAGTCTCGCAATACAGTCACAAAAGCGGGCTACCCTGCTGGCTTCGATGGTGCTTTCTGTATATGTCTATGTTTATGGTGGAGGGCTTAGGCCCTAAACCCATAGCCCAACACTGTACAGTAGCACGTTTCTGATGCAGTGTCCATGATGTAGGTTGGAGGGGTGCGGGCATTTTGGAGCCCCAGACTGTAGTCAGCCATGCATATCTGAAGCAGTTTCAAGTTTGGCAGACCTGATTCGAGCCTACATGTCTCTGACGGGTTCCCAACCCTATATCTGTTTCTGGAGTTCAAAGTTGTGCGTGTGGCAACTCTTCAATTTTTGAGGGCTTGAGACTTACTAGGTTGAGTCTTGGCTTCAGTGCAAGTATGAGCTCTCGCTGACTGCTCGTGTGATTCCTCCTTGTTGTTTGACCGATTATGGGGGAGATTCACGGAATCATCATAATGTTTTCCAATGTGCTTACTAGAAACTGCCATCCTTGGAAGTTCGTGAGACTATTCTCATTTCCACGCTGCACAGCCTCTTGACCGGCTGGCCGCGGCCAGATGCAGGTTTTGACTCGTAGGGATTCATCTTTATGCTGAATGACACTGCTCTCATTAAGTTTCCATGTTCATAAACCCACCCCGGGGTTTACTGAACATGTTGCTTTCTTTGTGGATCTAATGTGCTTTTAGGGAGATCGACACATACAATTAAGTGGCACGGTCTGTTGGGTTGCCAACTGAAAGACTACCCTGTTGGGGGGGCACTGTGAACGCTTATCGTAATCAAACGAGAACATTGCGCCCGAAAGCTTGATGTGCGATGCATACTCGGCGAAGCGACTCCAATGTCACATTGAGCAGCATGTTCTGGGCCATGTGGGAGTTTATGTAAACCCGAACATCCGACATAGTCCAACTGTGTTTGCGTAGACATTCTCTCTGAGGCGTGTAGATGCACGTTGGCTCTGCGTAAGCGTAGGCCGATATGTCGCGTAGGCTGCGTAGGCTATGTCTTGAAATGTGGTAAGATAGAGGTTGCTTTGCACAGTTTTTGGATCTTTCCTCTAAGCGAACTACAGTTGATTCGAATCGACGTCGCTCCATGACTGCATCACAGTGAACGTGGACGCATGCAACACCATATATAGAGTTCCAGCTTTCATTTCTTAGCTAGCTTTGCTGCTGGTTCGAAGATTTGCGCTTCTGCTAAACTTGCGGGGTGTTTGTTTCCGTCCATATAACCGGTTTGCTAAGTGTGCGAAGACGCACATAAAGGCTTCGACCGTCTAGAAGACAAATCCGTTTAGGCCTGCTTGGCGCCAAGGCTTGAAGCTTCCCCCGGTGTGCAGCGGTATATCGCATGGTTTTGCGTAGCCCAGCTTAGGCTCCACAAGGATGAGAACCGCTCATACAAGCAAAACCCACAGCTCATTTGGTGGAAATTTACGGCTTGCAAATATCACTCCTAACCCTATGCCCTGCTACAGGCGTGCAGCTGCGGACGCCTGTTCCAAAGCATGTGCTCCGAGTCGGGTCACCTCGGCGATTTGCTTATGGGATTATACGGGCCTTTATTAACATTATTACAATCATTCTGTGTGACTCATCATTATTAAGCTTTTATCATTGAAGGGCAAAGGCTGAGAGGTGTTGAGTCTAGGGTTTACCATGTCGGCTTCTTTCGAGCAGGAGCCGTACTCATCAAAACGGGGACATGTGAAGTCATGGAATACCGTCCGCCCCACTCGTCCGCCAAAGGCCAAGACCCTCGTACCTCAATACTCAAGGCCAAGATTCGGGTATGGCCCAGTAAGAGTTGTTTTGGTAGTTTTAGACAATGCTGGAGCCCAAATATATACCCTGGGTGGTAGTATCCTCGTGGCTCGGATTCCTCAATAAAGTTCCCTAGCTTCTGAACGCTCCTAATTGGAGTTCAGGGACACTTGCGAGCCTGGGTTTTCTCCCAGGCCGCCTTCCCCACTCGCAACAGGCAGCACTTTTCGATGTTCTTCTGCACATGCATTACATACGTGTGGTGCCGCAAAGCAGAGGCCTAGCTGTAGCGTAGGGTTGCGAGCTATCCAGCAGTTCACAGCATCCCACTCACTGGTACCTATCCTTCCAGCTGGTGCCTGCAGGCAGTCCACGTGCGTCCCTTCGAAGAATTATTCAGAAAGCCACTCCCAACTCAACCCTAATTTGGTAGTGCTGTAGCCAGCTGTAGAGAAGTGAGAGAATTTTGCCGTCCTTTGGTAGATCAGCTCGTCCAGAACATTAAGGCCTGAAGCAGCTTAATCGAAGGATCTTGATACTGAGGAATGGATTCTCCAATCGGAAATATGATCGTATAAATGTGCACGTAAAGCCTGATCCCCGAAGCTTGCAAAGGTAACAGGTTAAGACTGGGAAGAAGCTCTAGGACACAAGAAGTACCAGGTTCTCCACAGCAAGATCAACGCCCATCATGGGTGACAATGAGGAGCCGAAGCATTTTGGCATTTAGGGCCAAGTGCCGGGTTAAAGCTGTAGTGTGGAGGGTTAGGACATCGAGTTAGGTGAAGATAGGCGACGTGCTTTTTGTTTGCAGTGCCTGCTTTTGCAGTCCTTGTACATGTATGTACTGTTTGTAAAGACTGTTGCGGAGGCGCCGAGGCTTCGCATGATCAACTATAGGGCCCTGCATCAGCGCACGTAAGCTTTTGCAACCGGCCGTGTAGAGTTTCCAGATTCTCGACGCCGTCAAACCCGCGACACTAAGAGATATACCTGGCCCCCTGGCCCTAAACGACGTTCTGACATGATCGACAACATTTGACAGCTACTTCTCACAAAGCGTGTTTAGGTTCAGTGTCTGATTTTTCTTATTCCATATCAAGCCGTTCAATCCCTTGTTGAAGCCTTCACAATCGATCCTATTGAAGTTGCTTGGATTTAGGATTCGATGACTGGAAGCAACAGACTCATTGCAGCTCTGAAGAGGGTCAGGGGCTTTAGGGTTTAGGGTATATAGGGTTTGGGGTTCTGGCTTGAAGTTGTGGCATTAGGGTTTTGGCTTTAACTCAGGGTTATGGAGCAGTGTTGGGGCAGATTTGGTTGCTGCTTCCGCGGCTGGTTCATGATTCACAAACCTTCCAATTGCCATTCCTGCATTGGATGACTTTGACAGGCAGCCCTAAGCCTCGCTGTTCCTATTCGACCATGAATCTGGCTCAAGACCGTTTCTGTGGGCCCCGTGTGGCGGGATTGGGCTGTCGAATCTTTCGCTTCACAAAGCGAGCTACATGTTTTATGTTCTCCTAAATGCAAGACCCTCTGTGGCAAGTTGCAGTGTAGACTTGACTTCGTTTGCATCCTATGTGACGGTTTGATACACCCGCATCCTGAACTCCAAACTGGTCTTATCTCGTGGCCGGAGAGGAGAGCATTTGTTTCGACTCCGACGGTGGCCTGCTCTTCAATAGGACTTCTGGGCATTGCTCCACTTGGACCGTAGATACTAGACACGGGGAGCGAGTTTCAACAAAGAAGCGGTCCCGAGAACGACCCTAAGAGAGCGGTTGGATACCGGATATACGAACCCGCTGGAGTTGTGAAGCCTGAAAACTTCGTCCATTCTTTGCCATGCTCTTCTTAAGGGAATGCACTTTCAAAGTCATGCTTTGCTATGGGGCAGCCCAAAGCCCGAAGGTTTCTGATAACAAGAATAAGAATACCATTCATAATCATAGTAGAAATACGACAAATAGTAACAGTAATCTAACTAAAAGTAGTACTGCTTCCCCGGGCTTCTAATCTTCAGCCGCTGACATCTTTCCTCACGGCTCTCCAATCCCCATAGGCCCGGACAAGTAAGCTATGGTAGTTTCAGGTAGGCCATAGAATCATAGAAGCTAAGGCCCCCGGCGCTGTGACAAACCGCGGTTGAAGGATCGCTCGTCTTCTGGCATTGCTTCCGGTGTCGTGTTTGCATCAGTGTTGCCACTGCCCAAGCCCTACTAAAAGCGACTGAAGGTGTAGGACTAGGACCTTCTGCGCTGATTTTGGTCAGGAAGCGCATCCCGCTCTTGGATGCAAAGTATGGGCCCGAAAGCACGGTGGCCGTTGCCAGAGCCTCAACCACACGGTCGGAGATGGGATTTGGAGGTTCGGGCAAGCGTCGGACGTAGAAGAAATCTTTACCTGCTGGCCTTTGGAGTCGGATGATCCGGCATATCCTCCGGTCCACGGGGTTTCTGGTTCTGTCGTGCTGCGCAACCGTTTCCTTGAAGTGCCGCGAATATGTTACAGGGCCGAAATATGATGTTGTTCCTGAGAGGTCCCCATTGGGGACAGCTTGAGCCTCGAATGCTTGCGGCTCGAGTCTCAACCGAAGGAAACGATTTGGTGCATCCAGGGCCATAGTGACAGAAGCAATTGGCATGGCGCTTCGTCCGGAGAGCGTCGAGGACTGGTTCCACTTCGTGCCGACGTTGCTCGAGAATGAAGGTTGGCAGATTGCCTGTGAATGCCCCGCTGGCAGGTTGCTGCACCGAACGAGCCCGTGGGGTGGGCATCTCATAAGGTTCTCATTGAGGGACATCCTCGTCCACGAGCCGCCTGCAGACCCCTCGCATCTCTTCGTTCGACCAGAAGTCCGTGACTGGGCAACGCGCAGATACCCAGAACTCAATGAGGAGTCCTTCGAAGTGGTGCAGCAACTGGCCCCTGGCAACGCCGTGGTGAAGCGGGAAGTGGCCTGGAGGTTCAATCGGCAGTGCAATCTCTTTTTCTGCACGTTCAGTGGGAAGGCCACCAACAACCTACTCTTTCAGACAACTTCGGCGACGCCTGGCCAAGTGCGCCAGATGGTTCGGAGAAACTATCCGCAACAAGGTGACAGTGTCATCCTGGTGCAATGTCTCTCGGCGCTCCTCGAAGCTGTCGTCGTCGCGCGCCCACAAAGTCCAAGCACCTTTGCACTAGACATGATCATGAAAGTGCCTTCAGTCCTGCCATTGTGGGCATCTATGCACTTCGAGAAGCTGCTTGTGTCTGGAAGGGACCTGACAGAGTGGTTCGTAAACCGACCCGGCATCACGGAAATGCGCCGGCAGGACCAGCAGTACTACGTCATCCTCACCATTCAAAGCTGGCGACGGGGCCGACCCCTCCTTCCAGCTACAGCGGCAGAAGTGGCAGCGGGGAAGGATGTGACCACAATCGATGCCGGCAAGCGAGATGGGCTGACATCATGGGTCCGATATCATCCTGCAATGGTTGGTAGCAATGGCTTTGTGCTTTCGGAGTATCTCTCCGTGTTCGTGACGAGGATCGGAGAGCACGCGACCTTCTACCAGTCACTCGATGGGCAGGAGCTGCTGCCGTACCAGTGTGCCATTCAACGGGCAGATTGGGATCGAGTGCGAGGACGGTTTCAGTGCGCCTATGCTCTGCAAAAGTCGGCATACCGTCGCTCGCGGGGCGGAGCGGCGGCCCCAAGTGTGCAAGACTCCATGGGCCCCCGTTTTACAGATGACCATAGTCTTGACGTCTTGCAGCAAAGACTGGACGAGGCAACCGAGGTGAAGACCGTGGTGCGCAAGACCTTCATCGATGTGGACGAGCCTTCCCAGTTCGATAGTGAATCTGATCAGCAAAGATGCAGGACGCTCTCGCCTGTGAGACATATCTGTGGCCAAGACCTTGTTGATGTTCGCTAGGATCTAGATGCCGTGGGTTCATCCCCTTTCAAAATAGAGGACTAGCCGCTGCAGTTAGAGATGAACACCGCGACAGCTTTGGTCGGTGAGTGATTCGTTTTCTATTTGCTGCAGCTTTGTACAGACGTCCAGGATAAGCCAATGCAGGTTGATCTGAACACCATGGCCGCTGTGCAGCTACTGGTCCGAGAGTGGTCCGTCTTCAACCTTCTGCAGCTTTTGTATAGATGCCCAGAGTTGCTGGCCTTCCTACGCCACCCTACCGTGTACAGACTGTGGCTGCTGCAAAGCCCGATCTTCATGGCCAGAGGTCAGGCGCCACGAGCCGCCTCTGCAGCCGAAGCAGCCGGAAGAAAGCGTTCAAATGAGGAAAGGTAAAATCATCCTGCGAAGCTTGATTGTAGTTGGTGCTCAACATACTCTCACAACCAGCTGGCACGCTTACAGCACGCCTGAGTTTGGAGAGACCTGACAGCCGTTGGTGGCTAGCCCACGGTCTAGATTGAAGACGACTGAAGCATGTCTGCTTCAACCGAGTCGCGAGAAGGTGCTGTGCTCTATTGGCAGCTTATGAACAGGACCATTCATAATACTTGTGCACCACAACTTCATGATCCCTCGGTATCCGAGAGGCGACAATCGCAACAAAGTCCGAAAGAACATACATATTACTCGTAATGCCTGTGTAAGTGTGTATATATATATATATTATACTATATATATTTATATGTGTTATATATACACATATATATACACACACACATATATATATATATATATATTTCTATACACGACTTCAATGAAACCCTTGGGGTTTCACTAGCTCGCCGGCCCAGGTGTTGAACTTGGACCCAGACAGCACGGCACCCGATCTTCTTAGAAGACGGGTTCAGGGTGGAGAACTTCTGATTCAGGGTTTCGAGATTGGTCGAGGTTGCGAGTTTGGAGTTCAGGGTAGCGAGCAACTTTGGACTGCTTTCTGTTTGCAGGCATGGCTTCCCAGCAGATCGGAGCAAAGTCGGGTTCAACGTAGCTTTGTAGGTTAATGCCTTTCAGGCTTGTTGCTTTAGATGCCTACACTTGCAGTTACTCACGTACCAGGTACCTTGGGACTATGGGCCCTTTGCTGAAAGCCTGAAGTAAATATAGAAAACAGATCATCCTTCGAAAGGAGGGGTGCTGGATATTGAGAGGGAAGCGCAGAGCCACAGAACTATGGGGATGGTCTAGTCATCATTCCGCGGCAGACCTTTTGATGGTATTGCTGCAGCGTGCTCCCAATCGTTCCGGTTGTTTGGGCCCCAGGTGCCATGTGGCATTCAGTAGTTGGCTTGATACGGGAGTTTCCGAAGATTAGGGGTACCTAATTTTGGGGTCTTTGTAATAAGGATCCTACTATTTAGGCCTGCAAATGTTTGGTGGCCCTACTGGGCTTTTCAAGCCCCTTCTCAAGGCCTGCCGGCTCTGCGGGTTCTGCGCCGGGAGCACTATATGGGGCCTTCCGAAAATAGGGGACCCTTATTTGGTACCCGAAGTAGTAGGATAAGGACCCCAAAAGAAGGTACCCTAATTTTCGGAAACTCCCATTTTGAAATTCCTATGCACACACACTATGAGGTGCTACCGGCTTGTAGTAGCGTTGTCCTGGCGGACTTCTGCCAAGTATACCCCCCCCCTCCACCCGACTAAAAGCTCACCATGCAGAAGGCCAAGGCGACCCATGCCCGGCACCTATAAATCCCATATACCCTAAACTATATACCCCTTGAGACTGCCCGAGAGACCGCATGCAGAAACTATATACCCTAACCTCCTAAACCCTAAACTGCTCGCCTGGATTGTCCGAGTGTGAGCGCCGAAACTGCAAGCCTTATCCGAGGTCCCCACTACCCTAAACCTCTAAACCTTAAAATCCCAGGTCCCAACCTTAAACCCTAAACCCCCCAAACCCCTAAACCCTAAACCCCAAGCCTTATCCTCTCAGGTCCCAACATGAACACGCTGTCCTTGTACAGAGACGGCCAGCGCCTTGCGGACCCTCAGATGCTGCCCGAGAGCCTGCAGGGAAAGGCCCGGTCCTGCGAACCCTGTGACTTGACTACATCATATCTGTCTATCTATCTATGTAGTATATATAGATATGTATATATATATATATATATATCTACTCATAAATTTGGGCATGGTCCACTGGCCAGAGACTATTTACTGAC
This sequence comes from Symbiodinium sp. clade A Y106, assembly GCA_003297005.1. NCBI lineage: Eukaryota > Dinophyceae > Suessiales > Symbiodiniaceae > Symbiodinium > Symbiodinium sp. clade A. Next base: position 23,776 of record BGNK01001075.1, on the reverse strand, counting down.
CTCAAGTCCTTGGCAGTAGCCACGGGATTTGCAGATGTTGTCCAACTTTTCGCTGTCGAATGCGAACTGGGGGCATAGGGGATATCGTGGACTCAGGGGCGATGCGCTTTTGCAATAAATGCCTGTCTACCACGGAAAAGACCACAAGAGAAACGACAGGTGCTTGCAGGAGCAGGTTGCGCAGCAAGGAGAGTTGTTCATCCCCTTAAAAGCCCTGCTTCAACCACTTTACGTTGCCAGTTGCCAGCGAAGCTCCTTTGAACGAGGATGTGGTCCTCATCCATGCAGCAGCTGACGTGAGTGTGCGATTTCGAATCGTAGAGGGCCACTTCGTGACTTAAACTTAAGGGCACCCAAACCGCAAAGAAGAAAAGCAACCATGCAGCATTTGTGCCGCGCTCGACTAGCACGGAGGGAGACTTCCATGATGTCCTGCTGCAAGGCCCTGTTCCCAACCCTCACGTACAAGAACATGTGCCGGCCTGAGATGGGAGCTACAGTATGCTCTCGCCTTTGTTTGACTGGAATCAGCCTGAAACCATACGCACGCCCTCCGAGTCTGTGTATGCATCCTGCGTAACATCTCAAACCCGAGCTCTAAAGCCCAATTCTACAGTCTACACCGCGAGCCACGCGTTTGTGCAAGACAGCCCCCATGAGAACCTCGTGAGGGCCCACCCCGCCAGACCAGCTCCAGTGTCATAGCGAAGGGGCTTAGCAGGCTTAGCAACTGGAATAGAGCTTTGGGGTAGGTTATGTAGTATAGTCACAAAAGGAACCCTGTATCGCTTTCGCTTTCGTAGGCACAGAGTCCGAGTCGGGCGCAGCCTATGCTTGCGCATAATTATAAGGGGAAAAACCAAGAAGACGGAACCCTGTATACATATATATATATATATATAGGAATAGTAATAGCACTGGGCCGCCACACAACAGTTCTTGCTTGGCTGGTCCGGGAACGAGTTTGAAGAAAGGCGCAAATCGTGAAGAACTGAAGGAATCTCCACGTGAACTTCGGTCCAGCTCCTTATGTTCCACTGCCATTTAAGCCTTTGCCTCAGTCGTGGGTGGCTTTCCGGGCTTTTCGGATGTTTAGTGCCATTTCTCTGCAGTCTGAGTCTACGATGCAGGATTCAGTTTGTAAGAGGGTGGATTTCGCGGCTTGGGCGTAGGAACGTTTTAGATGCTTTAGGGAAGTCCTGAGGTAAACGTCGAAGTGTTGTTAGGGTTGGCCTCAGGGCGTTTCAAAGCCTCAACTTTAGCGACTCCAATTCGGGCCTTGCCGCATCCTCCAAACCCACGAGATCCCAAGCTGTAGAACGTCTTTCTGACTTCGGGATAACCGGCAGGAGAGGAGGAGGAGAGGTGTGAAGTAAAATCAGGTCGAGATTGGGGGGTCGCAGGGTGTTCGGTGCTGTTTTTGAGAATTTCTTCATCATGGGGATGCTTGGTTTATAGGGTTTGTTGTTGGGTCCTCCCTAGGTGCATGCATAAATGGTATACATATGTTCAGGTCTGTATTTGCAATCAGTAACCCAGGCTTGCTCTGGCAGGAGCGCTTCGATCTACCACAGCTTCTTGGGCAGTGGTCTTTGGACTCGGGGGCTTCTCCGCAACGTGTACAAGGGACAGTTCAGAGATCATCCGGCAACCGTAGCGAGCAGCTGAATTGCGGCGTCGTTCTTCAAGCAAGCCCGATCCCTGGTACGCCCTGGAGCGCTGAAGAGAAGCTCGAAGCCCCAAAGACCGAAACCCTGAAGCCCTGGAAGGCCGAAAACCCAGTAAGCCTTGAAGAGACTGTCAGGTGCAAGATGGTTCAAGAGGCTGCCATGGCCTGAGGAAGTTGCAGGTGCGTCTATGTTGGCGTTATGCTTAGAGGTCCGGGCGCTTAGGGATTCGCGCGGGTGTATAGATGCCTATGCTTTCGGGTAGTCGCTACACTCCCTTACAGCGGCTACTCATCACCAGGACGAAAGCCCCCATCTCTGGCCAGCGAGGTTTGGGATTCAGGGTCTTGGACTAACCAATAGCTGCTGGTGGCTGGGAGTGAAAAGCCGAGAGGCAACCGCCGCTAGCCCTAGAATCCCAAAGGCTCATGCCAAGCCATCGAACCCATGCTCGGGTTCCCGAATTATACTCGCTAGCCAAACGCCTAGGTAAAAAGACAGGGAGGGAGAGAGAGCGAGAGAGAGAGAGAGAGGCAGGGGGACGTAATGTTCAGGGTTGGGGGGATTTCCAGCAACCAGCAGCTCCCATTCGTACCAACCACAGGGCTGAGGACCAGCCATGGGACCGCAAAGCCTTTGCTCTCTGCAACCATAGAGAGGGGGGGGCGCCGAAGGCGCGGGTCCAGTTTGACTGGACCTTGTCCCGGAGCAAGCAAGCAAGCAAGCAGGGGGACGCAAGCAAGTCAAAAGAGTTCAAAGCCAAACGGTTTCCCAGTGGTTTCCCCAAACAACAGTTGTACTCTGATGTCTTCCTACCTGCCGAGTAAGGTGTGGTTGATCCAACCAGGGGGAACCGTGAACTGAACTACCCTAAATTCAAACATACTGATAAGGATGGAATAAGACTGAAATCGAACCTATGTCGTTGCAGTTTCAGTCGTCAACCCATCCTATTTTCACTCCCCTCTAACAGCCCGTAAAGGCGGGCCGGCCTTAGTGCCCGGGGGGCCATACTCGCCCTTTAAGCGAGAAGAAGAGAGAGAGAGAGAGAGAGAGAGAGGGGGCACCATGGAGCTTTGACCAGCCCTCATGCCCGGGAGAGAGGGAGGGAGAGAGAGAGAGAGAGCAGGGTTCGTGCTCGCATCTGAACCCACACACGTGTCAAGCAAGCAGAGCGATCCTGAATCCCCAAACCATGGAGGCTAAACTCTATACCGCCCCATTAGAGGCTTAGACCTAAACCCTTGCTGCTACACCCTGAACCCCTGAACCCTCGCCCTAAACTGAAAAAAGTAAACCCAAAGAAGCTACATGCCGCGGAGTCGACAACCCTAGTTGCTAGCTCTCCTTTGCGAGCCCTGAAGCTGACAAAGCCACCTCTTTGGTTGAGGACTTGGGGTGCAGGAATGTGTTTGGGCTTTAGGCTTCTGTTACAGGGTTTAGGCTTTAGGCTTCTAGGACATTTTGATTAGTATCAGACTTTAGTGCTAGCGTCAGCTTCCAAGGTCTTGGACTCGGTTAACTTTGCGTGCTTTGAGACTTTAAGTGGATAGGTCTTCAGTGATGGGGCTTCGGGAGCTGGAGTTTCAAGTCAAGCTGTCTGGCCAGGTGTCGGTAGATGGTGTTCTACTGATCGAACTCCAGGAAAAACTAAGTCCGAAAATTGAGGGGTTTAGGGTCTAAGGCTTCAAAATTAAGTCCTTCAGGCTTTAGGGTTTTTGTGCCGTGCTTCCTGGCCTGCCATGGTTCTTTTTCGATGCTCGAGGTTTCTGGCTCATGGTTCTAGCTTGGCATTCAACGCAGATGTTTGAGCACATGCACGTTTCCCGTGTTCGTGCCTTGCTGCAATGTGTAGTTCACAGTGCAGCCAAGTGGCATGCTGTCGCAGGTTCTGCCAACAGTGGAAGTGTCGCGCACTTGCTTAAACGACAGCACTTGGAGGGATAAACTGAGGCTTTGAAGTGCACCTAGTGGCAAAGTCCAACTCGGGCCCAGCAGCAAGCTGCCCACACAACACATTTGGCTTGACTCTAGGCGCTTCAGGTTCCGTCTGTATGGAATTGAGGATTGAAGCTGCGGAGCTCCACCCGATCTTTTTCAAGGTCCCCAGCAACGTTGGCCTTTTCGGCACAAGTGATGAGAGGTGCTGCTTCCAGCAACCAGTAGTCACCTTCGTCGATAGCTGCGAGCCGTGGCCAGACTATCATGGCAATTCGAGGCCCTGTTCAAGTGCTTCCGTGTACCAGTGCTAGTCTTTGTACTTCTGACAATGATAATGGCAATAGCAACAATAAGCAAACCTAACAGAGTCGCTGAAGCCTCCCCGCCGCGAGCAATATTTGCGCTTAGTATACCAGAGGTATTAGTGCAGTGGTTGCTTTAGGATGTCGGTTCGTGGTTCGGGTTGTGCTTTTCGGAGGTTGTGGGCTCTTCGGCTCAGACATGTTGCGGTTTTCGTGTCTCCCACTCGGTGGTTGGGGCCCAGTTGCCTGCAGAAAATGGAGCCGCCCGTAGCTCTAAAGTGTAAGCCCGTGAATCTCTAACTATCATTGCGAAACTGGCAACACTCCAGATGTTGGAGGAAGTCCTTGAAGGCTTAATTGGTTTTTGGAGGCCTCCAGCCTTCTTTGAACTTTGCATTCAGTCTCGGGTACATTTCGGTCCTTTCAGGCTGTAGGGTTAAATGCTCGAAGTGTTTGAGATTAAGGGCTTAAAGCTTCTGAGCAAGAAAAAGTTTCACTACTTTCCAATATTGTACAAATATTGTTGCTCAGCGCCCCTTCCAGTCATTGCAAGAATCCCCCAATCCCGATTCTTGAGGCCCCCCTGATGGCCTGTCGACACGGGTAGAAGCTGCAACCTCCCGGGCATGACTCTGTAGGTTCTACTCAGACGCTCAGGGCTGTAACATTTTACATGTTTATGGGTACTTCAAGCCAAGAAGGAATGGACATGTAGAACTTTTCAATACTATCCCGATCATGGGCTGGAAAAGCCGGATGTGGTTTTCGGAGCTCTGTAACGATTCCTTTGGGGGATTCGGTAGGGGTTTTAGGGTTTCGGCACGGGGGATGGTTTCTCGATCAAGTTGTCCCGGTTCCACATCATACTAGTTTCTGGTCATTTCAGGCTTGTTTGCAGCCTCTTGTCTGCGTTTTCAGAGCTCAGGCTGCAGCTGGTATACCGCGTTCACGAAGGCATGCAAGATGCAAAGATCTTCATAACATGCCCTTCTTGACATCGAGGTGGTCCACACTATACCAACTCGAAGATCAGCGAGTATGAAGGCGGAACCGCGGCAAGTTGCTGGTGTAGGGCGGAAGTCGAAGTCCTTCGCATGTAGGTTTCGTGCCTGCAGCTCGAAAGCCGGAAGCCTTGCTTCAACATCAGTGAACGAAGCAATGCAGATGAAGCAGTACAGCAGCTTCAAGCTCGCATCCGTATTGTTTGGAGAGCCCGAGAACTTTTTCAGAAACTATCCGAGTGCCGTACACGCAGCTTGAGAGTGTTGCTGAAACCTTCAAATCGCAGCCCAGATTTATTGGGTCCAAGGTCTGAGTGCTTGGGCAGAGCTTTTGTATAATCCCAATTCCTAGAAGTAGCCAGTCCAGCGAGACGGAAAAGGGTCCTTCAAAAAAAGGCAGCCAGTCGACAATCATAAAACTTAAGATAAGCTTTCCCCAAGCCGCTCTTGAGTCTGTAAACCCTAAACCCTAAACCCTAATGGAGCATATCGCCATGAGCATCGACAGGCCTCGGAGACCATGCTGTACGAGAAGGGCGGCAGGTTGGGGTCTTAAGCCGGACCCCTTTCAGCGTCCTACACATTAAGTATCAGTGAAGCAGGTAGGGTTCCATCTAAGGGCCCCTGAAATGGCTGAAACTACCAGAACATATCGACTAGCATTCAACTTTTTGCTCATATGCAGGGGCTCGGCTAATGGCATCAGGGGGAGAATGAGTTTTGTTTTCTGGGGCCATAAAGGAATCGTGAGGATCTTACCTTACGTTTTCAGGTTTAGCATGTGCGCAGTGGCTAAGGATCGGGTGCTGGAGGGTCTCCTGTTGCTCGTGTGCTGAGATTGAGTTCCCAGGCGCCACTGCGCTACACCGAGCTGTGCCGGTTTTTTCAAGTGGCTTGGCTGCCAGGGCAAGTAAAGCGTTGGGTTCGAGGAGGGCCTAAGGGTCTGCTTGAATTACAGGGGCGGGGGCTTGCTTGGTTGGACAGAGTGCTCCGTGCATGGTGCGAGCAGTGGAAACTTGATGTCTCGAGCGATTTTCTAGAAAAGAAATTGCGAGGCACCACCCATTCTACGTGCTACATGAAGATCCGTACCTGCCACACCTTCACATCACCGAACCCTCGAACCGATCTCAACTCCGTCTTGAGATGTCTTGAACGCCGAGGCTCCCAGACCGTAAGCCGCCTCAGCTTCAACAACTGATCAACAGGTAAGCCCATCGAATCTAGCTCGCAGCCCGCTCAACTTGTCAGAACTTGTTGCTTTCAGGGCAGATTAAGTTTCATGGCGTGTTCTTCAATCAAGGAATCTTGTCTTTATTGAAATGACAGGCCCCAAGCCACGGGCCACATGTTTCTCAACTTTCTCTCCGAGCACATGAACACCAAATCCCGCTTGAACTGTCAGGGTTTGAGGTTTACCACGTGCTCCGTGAACTACCTTACGTCAAGGCCCCGCAGCAAGCCCACCGCGAATGCTCCCTCGGATAGCCTCGACACCACGAGTCTTCAAACCCGAAATCATGAGCCCCCCCGGCCGCCCAAAGCAGTCAACACTCCAAAGTCAGCTTGATACACGATGCGTCCAGGCAGGGCGCTGCAAGCGCGGTGGCAACTGCAACTTCGCCCACTACCAGCCGCTCTTCCAAATCATGCCAAGCACAAAACCCGAAACCCTAAACACCCCAAACGCAGATTGAGCCTTGTACCGTAAAGCCCCAAACACTAGTTCACTAAACCCTTGCACCTATATGCGTTCACTGTGAAAGCTTGCGCATTCACGAGTTTGCTAGGGCCGGCCACCGGCCTTTCCGGTTGCCTTCAGAGCCTCACAGAGTGGGACAGGGGGTAAATCACATATTTTGCAAAAGTCTCCAATGTAAACAAGCCGAGGACTTGAACAGGTCCAGATAGGATCCAAACGGGCAGGCTGCAGGCATCTGAACATCAGCCCCAGCGTTCGGACGGCTTCCCCACTCTTACATAGAATGACAAGTGTAATCAGCCCAAATCCAAAAGAACTAGTCTCCCGCTGAAAAACTTGAACAAACGAGAAGGAACATGTCGATGTGCTGGTCAGTCGACGAGCAGTGAGGGAGAAGTGAGAGCTGGAACGACTTGTAGAGTTGGAGTTTGGAGCAACAAACTCTCTAATGGAGCATCTTGAAAACAGTTGTCAGTGCATGGTTGTCGTGGTGCATGCCCAGAATGACACAGATGCTTGGGCCATGCAGGAGGGACAAAACTAGACAATGAAGCCTTCGTCGCGGCCTAAGGTCAGAGCTTCGACCGAAGCCTACCCTCCACCGCACAAAGCTCTGTGACCTCTTCATGAGCACAGGCACGGGAGCAGTGTTCGCTGACAGACATGAAATAAAGGGCCCCAGAAGCACTTAAACTGACATGAACACGAGGATCCCATGAATTGTGCTGCTAAGAAGCCCTCTTCTAGGGGCCCTGACAACCGCAGGGCGGGTTGCTGAAGTTTATGGGGTCGTTTGAGCTTCAATAGTGTATACATGGCGCACGTTCTGGGGCTTGACCGAGAGCTTGAGTATTGAACCCCTAACCCCAAAGTCTTCTACTAGGTAGGAGGGAGAAAAAGTTTTCTACAAAGTCTAACGGCGACTGTTTGGGTGGCGTGGGCCGTTTGGCCGTTTGGCTGGTTAGCAGCTTCCCGAGCAGAGAACTCAGAGATGGAATGAATGGCATGCGCTTATCACATGGAGTTTGTTGCTTCCCTGCGCCGCTACAAGTGTATCTTGTGACTTGTGAGAGTGTGTTTGTTTTAAACAGGAGTGGCTTGTGCATCCACGTCTTGTTTACTTTCGACTGCTACAAGGTTGCTTGCCCTCCGAATTTAAAATCCTCAGGCCTTCTGTAAGGAGCACAGTGGTGCCGCACTAAATCGTGGAAATCGTGGTGTAAGTAGGTGTGCTTCGGATTTGTACAGCAGCAGTTCTCTAAACCTGCGAGCCTGAGCTAAAAAAGCTTCTCCGGATTCATGAAATTATGGCAGAGGGCTACAGAGTTCCTCAGCGAAATCGGAGGAAGGTTAAGCCCAAAAGCCCCCTGACCGGCAACTGGAAGATTGTACGGTGCAAGATCTAAGATTTAGCGCCCAAGCTGGCAAGGAGATAGCGTCCAGGGTTCGGGTGCAAAGGTCATTGCAACCAAAAGCCAAAGGGTGTCTAGAGTCTAGACTTCGGCCGCAAGCTTGGGGCGTGTGATGGATTAGGACAGCTTCGGATTGCAAGTCTGGACTGCTTAATTCAGCTTTCGGGCTTGGTTCGGGGATATGGTGGTTGTTATCGAATTCGGGTTTGCCCTTGTACATCGAGTCTATGGCTCACGGCGCAGTTCTGTGCCAGGCACTTGCAAGTTCGGTGCCACGTGCAACCACGCCCATGGCGCGGCCCTCGAACAATCTACGATGCAGACTTGGACAGGAACCATGAAGGGCCTTGGGTTGATTTAGTGGGTACAGAAATCAAGGGACCAGAGTGGTCCCAGACCGTTCAGATGGAGCCAATCGCAAGCTAACATGGGACCTTCAATAATGGCATCACTGGCATAGATATATGTATGTATATGTTATATATATATATATATGCTCACCCCCCCCCCATGACAGACCGTCGTGGGGAAGGGGAAGGGTGGTGTCCGTGCCCAAGCATGATTTGTCAACGAATTGGCGACAATCACCTCTCCCAAACTCAATTCCAAAATTTCCGGAATTTTTGTAATTTTCAAGATGGTTGGCAATTTCTGGAAATCTCTACACGCGCATGCAACGCTCCTAGTCCTAATCTTAATCTTAGTCTTAATCTCAGTCTTGAGTCAGTCTTGTTCCCAGTTCTACTTTTAGTACCACTACTACTGTTTGCAGAGTCTAGTTTTGTGTGTCGTAGTCCTGATATTAGGATGAGTTTAGTATTAGTCTTAGTATTAGTATTGATATTAGTATTAGTACTAGTATTAGTATTAGTGTTTGATAGAAGTATAAATATCAATACTAGTAAGTATAAACTAGTGGTAGTGTTAGTTCATGTTAGAGTGCTANAGTATTAGTATTAGTGTTTGATAGAAGTATAAATATCAATACTAGTAAGTATAAACTAGTGGTAGTGTTAGTTCATGTTAGAGTGCTAGTGTTAGTGCCAGTGTCAGTGTTAATACTCATGTTACGGTTAGTATTAGCACCAGTCTTAGCGCTGGTTTTAATACCGGTTTAATATTCGCAGAAATACTAGTATTAGTACCAATATCGGAATTAGTTTTGATATGTTCGTATACTAACAGATTCGCATATTAGCAGATTGATGTATCAATNATTAGTTTTGATATGTTCGTATACTAACAGATTCGCATATTAGCAGATTGATGTATCAATACATTAATGTATTCGAAGAGTAGCATATTTGTATACTTGCATATTAGAATATTAACATACTAGTACATTAACATATTAGTACATTGGTGCATGAGTACATTAGTATACCGGTGTATTAGTACATTCGTAGATTAACATATTAGTACATTGGTGCATGGGTATATTCGTATATTTGTGTATCAGTATATTCGTAGATTAACATATTAGTACATTAGTATATTGGTGTATTAATATATTCGTANTAACATATTAGTACATTGGTGCATGGGTATATTCGTATATTTGTGTATCAGTATATTCGTAGATTAACATATTAGTACATTAGTATATTGGTGTATTAATATATTCGTATATTAACATAATAGTTCATCAGTACATTAGTTAAACGGTATACTAGTATATTGACGAGATTCGTATGTTAACCCAAATACAGTATTCGTATATTAGTTATGAGCATATTACATACATAAATTAACAGTATATTGTTACATTGGTACATGGGTATATGAACAGATACTAACTTATTAGTACATGAATGCATTTAATGATATTAATTTAATATATTTGTATTTCAATATAGTGGCATGTATATCTATGTACATTAGTACATGCAGGGGTGTATTAGTATTGGTATTAATTTACATTTTAATGCCAATATGAATATGGCTATGGGTATGCGTAGGAGTATTAATGTTAATATTGGTATTAGTAGTATGCATGTTCGCATTAGCCTTAATATAAGTGTTAGTGTTAGTATAAATGCTGGTGCATATATATTGGCATTAGTATTAGTAATAGTATTAGTATTGATATTAACATTAATATGACGGTTTGTATTCGCAGGAATGTTTGTTCTATTATTACTCTTGATCACATGAAAAACACTAATATATTAATACATGAACGCGTTAATATACCTGTCTTTCATATAATGGCAAGGAATTTATGTACATTAGCAGATGCAGGTGTGTGTGTGTGTTAGTAGTGGTATTAACATACATGTTGATATCCGTATGAATATGGTTATTGGCTTGCCTAGGAGTATTAATGTCAATATTAGTATTAGTATTAGTATCAATATAAGTATTAGTGTCAGTATTCTGCATATTCGTATCAGCCTTAATATAAGTGTCATTTCTAAAATAAAACTGGTACTTAAAACTGGTATTAGCGTGAGCATTCAACAAATTATCAATGTCAGTACAAGTATTGGAAATAAATATTAACAACCATAAGAGTATACGTAATGGTTTCGTTGGAGTATCGATACTTATATAAGTATCGATGTTAGTATAAATACTGGCATTAGCATTGGCAATAGTATTAGCATTAATACGAACATGAGTATTATGACTCGTATTCGCAGGTATGCTTGCTTTCACATTAGTCTTGTTTACATGAAAAATACTAATACATTAATGCATGAATGCCTGAAAAAAGCATGTGTATTTCAATATAGTGGTATGTGTATTTATGTACATGAGTAGATGCAGGTGTGTATTAGTATTGGTCTTAATATACATATTCATATCCATATGAGAATTATTACTGGTATGCGCAGGAGTATAAATGTTAATATTAGCATTAGTATTATGCATATGCGTACTTGCCTTAATACAAGTCCTACTATTTTTTTATTAATACTGGTATAAACGTGAGCATTCAACAAGTTATCAATGACAGTATTAGTACTCGTAGGAGTATCAATACGTATATAAATATTGATGTTAGTATACATACTGGCATTTTCATTAATCATAGTATTGGCATTAATACTAATACTCACATGATGACTTGTACTCGCAGGAACATTTGTATTAGTATTACTCTTGAGTTTCGTATTCGAATTGANTACTCACATGATGACTTGTACTCGCAGGAACATTTGTATTAGTATTACTCTTGAGTTTCGTATTCGAATTGAAATCGGCATTAATAATACCAGTATGAATATTAGTTCTAATATCGCTGTTACTGTGAGTACTAGTGTTCATAGGAGTATTAGTATTCAATTTAACTTCAATAATGGTATTATTATTTGTATAGAGGCAGAGGCCGTGACTGGAACAAGGATGCACCCAAAACCAAAAAAACAA
>BGNK01001075.1:0-12281 GCA_003297005.1 Symbiodinium sp. clade A Y106 | reverse complement strand
TTATTATTTGTATAGAGGCAGAGGCCGTGACTGGAACAAGGATGCACCCAAAACCAAAAAAACAAAAATCCAAAGTTTCACGGAGAATGTGGGGACAGTTTTGGATTTTTGGATTTTTGTTTTTTTTTGGATTTTCGGTTTTTGCATAGCAAAACCAAAAACCAAAACTGTCCCCGCATTCTCCGTGAGACTTTGGATTTTTGTGTTTTTGGTTTTGGCCCGGGTGTGGTTCTGGACAGACGAAATCAGGGCTGAAACTCGATACCTCTGGAAAAGCACGAATTCGCCGGTGGGGGCGGTGTTTTAAAGGGGATGGTCTGTCATNGTTTTGGCCCGGGTGTGGTTCTGGACAGACGAAATCAGGGCTGAAACTCGATACCTCTGGAAAAGCACGAATTCGCCGGTGGGGGCGGTGTTTTAAAGGGGATGGTCTGTCATGGGGGGTGACCATATATATATACATACTATTATTATTATATATATATATATATTATTTTTGTTAATTATATTATGTAATTGTAGTATATGTATATGCTTGGAAACCCGCAGGCCTCGAAGCCTGAAGCCTCGACCCATTATTTTCGGAAACTCTAAACCCTTATAGAGACCTTTAAAGGAACCCTTATAGCCTGGGGAGTTGTTAGGTTCAGAGGAGTTGGGTGCCTTCTGCACCCCCGAACCTTACTTCTGAATCTGTATAGGGCTCTTTTCGGCCACGCCTGCATAACACTACGACTCTTGGCACCTAGTTGTGCCTCGAAAACCGAGAGTAGAATCAAAACTAGAGGATCTCGAGGTTAAACCCTGTACGTCCTAAGTCCTAAGCCCCAAGTCACATGACGAGCTTGACAATGTGGGAAGATGTCGGGCTTGAGTACGGGTGACGCGGGTGTCGGTGATTGGTACGTCGTTCCTGCTCTCTCCTTTCAGTACCTCCTACCTTCGTCCTTATTTGCGTGGTTAGGCTTCTTCCACGGTTTGGGCCCGATCTTGGAGAAACAAAGATGGTGCTGACATGAATTGAATTTAGTTTGCCGACGTGCAGCCCTTCCTTCTTGTTCAAATGCCATGTCCCTCCCCCGTGCCTTTTAGTCATGTATTTTGCGACTCTATGAATCCTATACCCAGCAGCTTTCACGGCGTTCTTTTGCGATTCTGCTTTGCTTGCTGTTTACTGGCGTTCCTCTTGATCGGGGATACCGGCCCTTGCACATGCAGAGCTTTCTGCTCCCCCCAAAAAACAAACCCAAAAGGTGAACACGAGCTTCGTCGGCCCGAGGTCACGGGATGTTTGGGGTTAAAGGAGAGTAAAGGAGAGTCAGCCAGGACTCTTAGAGCTCGAGATGTGTGATCTTGGGCTTCGTCCAGACATCCTTGAACACATGCTCCGCAGTTTTGACATGGGGTCAGGACTTTCCGGATTATCGCGCGCCATGCCTTCAGTTTCTATATTCTTTAAACCCCTACGGCCCAGGATGTGTCCAACAAGGTATGGGTTCTCGCATCAGCAGTCCTCTTTCACGCTCGTGCTCCAGTCCTCTAGTCCTCCTACCCATGTGGGCATTGCCTTCCCATGCGGCTTTCTAGTTCTCTGCTAGTCAACTACCAACTTTGATGACCCCAAACCCTTACCGGTATGAAGATTCATTTGATGATGGTGCTGGGCTCGACAACTGCTACAGGCCTGAAGAGAACGATGCATCAAGAATCCCCGAATTCAGTTAGAATCTTGCATGTCTGGACACATGGCAGGGAGCGCCGCCACCAACTCTGCAGAAAGTCAACACGCGCAACATCACGTCGGCGGTCGTGACTGTTGAGCCTGCATTCTCCGAGACTGGCTGGCATTGATACATGATTGCCCCTGAAACCTCAACCCAACCCTAAAGCTGAAAGCTTACAAGCCCCAAGCCCCAAAGCTTCGAAAGCTCCGTTAACCCTCTGTGAACGTTCCTAAAGCTTTTGTCGACGTTATGATGATCACTGGGTTGGTAGGTTTGTGTCGGCCCTGCACCAGCTTCAGATCCGCGCTGTCACCGGATTGTTTGAGTGATCCAGGGCGCGAAATTATAGGATTTTGGATTGTCGCGGGTTGGTATTTGTCAGGGCTTTGGGTCGGATTTAGGTTTGGGAGGGGCCTGGTGGGAAAAAGTTGGATTGGGTGGGGATTGAAATCGCGGAGCTAGGCACGAGTTCTATACAGGGGTACGGCAGTTCATGTTGAAGAACCAGCAGAAGAGATGTCAGCAGGCGATATTGTTGACTACTCAAGGGTTACAGAGCTGTGGCAATCTTCTGCACTGCAGGTGATTTTGTCTTTCACTTGAGCTCGCAGTGAGAACAGCACTGGTGCGAGGCACTCGCTCGTCGTAGCAGCCGATGCAGCAGCGGCAGCGAAAATAGCAGCAGCCATATTCCACGGCACTTAAAAGAAGCCATACTTTTACAGTTCTCGCCGTACTGCTGGCGATATCAGCTTCTCGCTGCTAGTGATATCGCCAGCAGTACGGAGAGCACTCTAAAAGTATTGCTTCTCTTGACTGCCGTTGTGACGGCTCCTGCCACTTTCCCTGCCGCTGCTGCTTCGGCTGCTACGACAAGCGAGTAGATGCTCCTCTCGATGCTGTTTTTTCGAGTTCGGACAACAACTACTACCACTACCACTACCACTGCTCCTGCTCCTGCTCCTGCCGCTGCTACTGCCACTGTCACTGCTACTGCTACTGCTCCTGCTACTACTGCCACCACTACTACTACTACTACTACTACTACCACTACTAGTACCACTACCACTACCACTACTAACTCTACTAACACTACTACCACTACTTCCACAACAACAGCAACAACAACAACTACTACTACTACTACCACTACTAACACTACTAGTACCACGACCACTTCCACTACCATTGCCACTTCTTCTACTACTACTACTACTTCTACCCCTGCCACTACCGCCAAAATTACCTACTAAAACTACGGCTGCTATTGCTACTACTACGACGACGACGACAACTACTACTTTTGCTACTACTGCTGCTCCTATTACCACTCCTACTTCTACTCCTGTTCCTACGCCTACTAATCCTACTACTCTTACGAATCCTACTCCTACCGCTGCTGCTACTGCCGCTGCTCCTCCTGCTGATGCTACTGTGACGACGACGACGACAGACGATGAGTACAACTAACATCTGCAGGACAACAACTAGAACTACCGGCCATTGTGTTGAATACGACTGTCATAGAGAATTACGTTTGCTTCAGACTGTAGCCAACCTACTTACCCTGACACTGCAGCCTAGGCATACGCCTAAGCCCTACGCCTCCTCAAAACCCGCACTGGCAACCTTCTTTCGCCCAGGCTTTACCCGAGCCTACCACCAGCCTGATGTTGGCCGAGACCGTTCAGGACAGAAGCCTCTGGGTGTACGGGGCTTTTAGGTTTTCCTTAGCCTGAGGTGCATCCATCGGACATGACACCCGAATGCCAATCAAGCATCACTGAACAAGTTTCGTGTTTCCTTCGGTTCTACAATTCCGCTGACTTGCAGATGCCGGATGCTGGGACAGTGGTTTTTCAATCGTTTCTCATGGGGCAGCTATCTTCTGAAAGAACCATAGCTTCATAGCTCCGGTGCAGGAAGCTCGAAAGTGCAAAAACCCCCGACGCCTTTTGGGACAGTTTTGCTTGTGAGCACCTGTCATTCTCCTGAGTTTGCTCCGGGTGTGACGAGACATTCCGGGTGTCCCTCAGGATTTTCTTGTGTTGTAATTTAAACCCGCGAGATGTGTATGGGTCAAAGTGCTTCACGGGCTTATGGCACTGAGGTTCGGTGTGTAAGCTTTTCTCGTCTTCGTTCTTAGAACCTCGGTGTTCCGACAGCGACATTCGGGTGCGGGTGGCTGGCTGAGATCTTGCTGTTACAGATAATTATAAGCTGTGATCTTGAGTCAGGCTACGGTTCAGAGTTCATGGCAACGATGAAGGTTGGTGGGCTTTCAGGGTTGTACGTAGCCTGCAGCCGATAACGACGACCTCCGCTAGCCGAACAGCAGGCGTTCTGACACTGTTGACAGCAAAGTACACTTGCAAGACCTCAGCACCAGCCAGGAGCTTCGAGTCGAAAATTAACCGCAAATCTGGCACCCTAAATCCTTCCGACGGTCCGCTCATCCCTAAACCTCAAAGCTATACAGCCTTGTGCGAGCCGACATCGTCAGCCCAACACGGTTTCGAGATTTCGAGGTTTCCGGTTCCTGTTCCGTCCAGGATGCTTTGTTGCCGTCTCTTACTTGGGAATCCGATGATGCCAAGTGGCGTGATGCGAACACCGTCACGCTCGGACCTCATCGGTCTGTCGGTTCTTCCAGTGAACGACTGCTCAGTCTCGGTTGCCGATGTGTTTGGGGTGCAGAAGGTTGTTTTTGGAGTTGAGGCTTCTAATTCATGTTTGTCTGCATGGGCCTCAGAACTGTATGCTGGTGCAGTCTCGGGGGCTCAATCTCCTTTTGTTGGTTGGGGCTTCAGTATTTCAGCTCGGTTTTGGTAACCCTGGAGCTGTTAAAAGGCGTGCCTGTGGGTTCCTTTCTTGATGATCATCATATTAAGCAGCAGGTTGCCAGCGCATTGTCTGTCGTAGACCCTTTAAAGTTTAGGGTCTAGCAGCTTTAGTGTTTCATGTTGGTGACTCGCCAGACCAGAGCTCGTTCGAGTTGCCCGCAGATGGCATTGAGCTGCATGCCAATGTCATGCTTGCAACTGCAAGTCTTTAAGCCGGTAAGGTCCCCATCCCCAAACAGCCTCGACAAACTGTTCCAAACACCAAGCCCATAAGTAATCCCTGCATCATGCCCGGAACAACTTGGCATCCCGCTCCAAGCCCTGGTAAATCAGGGCAGATCATGACTCCCCAGGCTCCTCCACCGATTGATGAATGAGAGCACGCCCATCTACGACGCCGGTGCTGCAACTAGGGAGGGGTGCCTTAAGATTTGTGATAGTTTTCTTTTTTTTTGGGGGGATATTCTACGATGATAATGTTACCGATCTCATGGCATAGATTTAATATGTTGTTTTGATTTTTTCGGTGGACCAGTGGATGTTTATATTGCTGGGTATGCTGCAACATCTCAAGCACCAGTTCACGTGGCTCGTCCAACGAGGCTCTATCGATCGATCCATCTATTTATTCATAGATCGAAATCTACATCCATCCATCCCTCCGTCCGTCCGTCCATCCATCCATCCATGCATGCATGCATGCATTACAGTACATTACATGACATTACATTACATACATACTTCCTTACTTACATACTATATACAAACATACACGTATACACCATAAATATATATATATATATATATATATGTATATGTATATGTATGTATGTATGTATGTATGTATGTATGTATGTATGTCTGTGTGTGTGTGTGTGTCTGTGTTTGCGTGTTCGTTCGCCTGCAGAAAACCTTCATTGACCCAGCCAAATGCATCCAGCTGCACCCTGAACCTGAAGCCTTTAACCCACAACCTGGAACCCTGAGCTGAAGGCTTACTAGGCGCTTGAGTAGTACCCTTTTGCCCTTTTTATTTTGGGGTCTCCTTATTAAAACCGAAAGGAGGAAAAAGGGTGCCCTAATTATAAACGGGCTACTCAGGAACCTAGCTTATGTGTCACATTCCGATGCCCAAACCTAAGCACCGCAGCAAAGGATAAGAAGACCCAGTTCCTCATTTCGGTGCGAAACAGTGTGAGCCTTGGGATACCGTGTTTTGGGACTTGAAACTGTGCTCTTCAGGTTTAAGGGTTTAGGGCGTTGTTGGCTGAAAAGGTGCACGGTTTTCCAGCTACAGGTTCTGGGGTGTTTGCCTGCAGCTTCAGGTTTCCAAGGACCGAACCCCTTGAACCGGAGCCCTAAATTTCGTGATCCTTAACAACAAGTAAGAGGGGAATGCGTATCGATACTAGCTGCTAGTCACTCGCCTCGAGCCACTCGGTTCCAAAGATGTGCCCAAATTCAGTACCTCCTACCTTCAAGGCATGAACGCAAAGAGTGTGCGCCCCCTATTGTGGTGCAATCCAGCTTTCCAACCGGCCAACCACGAAGATCACCCAACCAATCTCATCTTCAACGCCACACGAAAGCCCCAAGTAATAGATCAGAAGTCGTAAACCCCAACTAGCCAAAACAAACCCAGAGCTACGACGAAGCTTACCGAGGCTTTCTGCATTTCGAGGAGAACACGGGAAGAGGGAGGTTAGGAGGGAAATGGGTAGTTCCCTGAGTGAGTCAGGATATTGCTTTTGCTATTCTTAGAAGGAGGGTCCTCGAACTCCAAACGTAAGGTGGACACATACCGATGTAAGGCAAGATGTTGCGTGTTGCACCAGTCTAGGTTCGTCCCAACGACGGTTTGGGGGACTGTAGGCTTCGGGATTTGGAGTTTAGCAGACTCTTTCTTATACTGCAGTGGCTGTCTGAGTGCCAGGGATCTATACCCAAGAGTGGCAGGCTGGAGCCCCAAAGACTTCCCCAGTGTTCAGTGCCATACGGTGCTTGAGCCGAAGACGACTGGACAAAACACCTGTGGCTGCATAGGGTGATGGCTTGTGGGTGGGAGTTCAGAAAGCAGGGAACCCGATATCGACTATAATATGGCCTGGGTTCTCGGGGCTATGGATAGCTTTAGGGTTGAGGCATGAGAACTGTGGATCTGGTTTAGAGTTTGGGGTCGGGGGCCAAAGAAGGAGATACATTACATACACATGTAGATATTTGATTATATACGCTCGCTATTCTTGCTTTTGGGGCGTAGTGATCCGATGGGCGCAAGGCAGCTCGTTGCTCGCACCTACATGAGCTATTGGGAACTGGCTGGAGCATAAATCTGGGTCCACAGGATGATAAACCGCATACAACAGGGCGGAGGGGATTGGACCGGCACAGCCAAGAAAAACCGTCCCCTCAACAGCCGAACAAAACTTCAAGTAACATCAGAGCCTAGATGGCGAAACGCACCAACCGAAGCTTTCCCTCAACAATTGCGGCCAGCTTTAAGCTGTGGGACGTTTCAAGAGTACTCGAGCCCCCAGACTCAAAAGTGTCATGAACCGGCTGCAGAATTTGCTGGGATGACAAATCGTGCTGGATGTTGCTGTACCCCCACAACATGCGGACAACATGGATATCCTGCATCACCACCTTGACACTTCCACTGGTGCACTCTCCACAGGTAAGCTTCAGACCTACCCTTGTGGATGGCGTAGTGGCAACAGGTGTAGGCACATCAGCATTGATCGCATCAGACCGCGTCAACCTCTGCAGACAACCTTACATATGTGGGTTTCCATCCAGCTTCATGCGCAGCAGGTTGTTCAAGAAGGAGTCATGTACGGATCTCCCTGCCCCAGGTGCAGGCTACTTGCGATAGTAATTACGATGTACTGGCCAGTCAACGGCATGACGAAGAGCTGCATTCCACCACCGAGCTTCTGCTCTTCTGGACGTACCCATGGGCAACGAACCGGGTACTGGGGCTACCAGCCGTCCGATCGTGCTGTCGGTCAGTTTGCTGAGCCGTTTTGAATTTATATGTATGTGCAGGTCTGGCACATAGCCCTACCCAGCCCTTCGGATCTCGCAAAGCCTGCAATTGGCAGTCGTGTCTCATGTCAGTACCTCAACTATGATGATTGACTAACACAAGAATGTGTCTCCAAGACCATATTCCAGCTATGCAAGCCTCTAATCAACGGACCTTGAGCCCGCCGGACTCCGTCGACCTGAGTTCTGATAGAAGCGGCTGGTAGCATGGAGCTGAATAATTAGTCATGAAATTCTATCCGGGTTGACTACTTCTAGTATGGCAACCCCGAACACCTTATACTGTCATCATGCAAGATGCTTTGTTTACCCCTGAAGGCAACACAATGGCAAGGTCCCTGTTTGTTTCTCCGGGTTTCCATCAAACCTTTGACGGTCGACAGTTTTGGGTGTCGGCTTTGGTTTTCCAGCTTCGGGTCTCGCGTTTAGAGCACTCTCAATACGGAAAGAGCCATGCAGCTGCCAGGAGGAGGGTGAGTCGGCATACGCTACGAGGTCGAGCTTGACACGGTCTAGCTCCAGCTACCTCTAAGGCCTGGCAATATCCCAAAACCCTGAACCCCACAACGCTTATTCAGGCTTGAGCTGTGTTTAGGGTTTTTCTATACCCGTAAGAGTTTGGCTCGGTAACGGGCTGGCTGCTGCGAGCAATCGCTTTGAGCCAGTGCGTTGCTTCGCTACTGGGTGTTTTTGGGAACCCTTTACGATGAATCGCAAGCACTTAGCCTAATGACTTGACAATGAACTGACTTCTGCGACACGAGTATAAATGCGTGTTGGTTGATGGCGTTTTGAACTCGGGGTGTCGGTGCACACGTTTTGGGCTTGGTTGGCACTGTCAGAACAAGCTGCACCAACCGCATAATACCGCTTTTCTCGTCGCCAGTCACCCAAGTGCCACAGACGGGTTTGAGGTTTGGGTTTGGGGTTGGGGGGGGGATGTCTACTGACTAGTGCTTCTTCTTGAGAGTCTTTTCAGTCTCGGATCCCTGTTGAGACTGTCGTCTCCCAAGACCATCTTGGCCAAACAAATCCGTCCCTTCTGTTCGAAACTATAAGGCTTCACCCATAGACCACAAGCGATTCTGGATTCAGGATCGGCGCTATGGGTTTGCAGTATTGCAGTATTTCACATTCAGTACTTGCGGCGCTTGACCAGGCCACACAGGATGCCGTGATGGCAGAGAGGCAACACTCATCAAAGCAGCAGAGGGCGCCAGGAGGGCCAAGAGCTTTACATGCAAGGGCTTGCGGATTGAGAAGGATGTTATGCGCTGCAGACGCTTTACCCGTAAAGTTTAAAACCGTTATAATTAATATACCACACCAACATTTTCAAGAAAACATGGCAACAAATCCGCATGTAACCAGGAGCCTCCCCGTGCCTGCATCGTTCAAAAACCATGAGTTGCTAAAGCCTCCTAAACCTTAAACTTCCAGTCGCTTGTTTGGGAAGCTTAGAGTTAGGCTAAAGCTGTGGTGTCTTTGCCTAGGGTGGCTCCCACATCCCGTTCACAGCTGAAGAGTTGTGATGTCGCATTCTTTGCAGTTTAAGGCTCGATTTGTGGGGTGGGTGAGCTTCTGTTCAAGTTTGGGCTGGTCTGTACCTTTGGATGTGCTTCATTTCTTTTGGAGTCATGGTTCGGGGTTTAGGGTGCACAGGAGGGAGCGGCGGAAGGTCTTGAGCCCAGTGGGCTTAGGGAAAAACCTAGCTCGTAGAGAAGGCCCCAATGTCACCAACGAAAGGAGCTACGTATAACGGGGCTTTCCGGGAAGGCTTTTGGTCTGGAGTGGGGCTTGCTAACTCATGCTTATAATTAGTACTATACTAATAGTTTGTTAATAGGAATAACAACAATACAGAAGAACAATAATGATTTAATTGCGTGATTCCAGATCTGAGGGTTTTTGGCCGCTCGGGCTTTGGACAAGGGTGGACTGTTCAGCATGGTCGGGACAAGCGTCGGGGTCTCGAGCTGCCTCAGCGTGTTCGTGTGTAGGGTTGACGAACTGCAAGGTTTAAGCATTAGTGATTTGGGCGCGGGTTTGGGGTTATCCAGTCGCACATTGCAGGGTGTTGGGATTGAGGAACTCCTCCGCCCTATGCGATTTCTGCTGCAGTGCTGACTAGCTCATGAGCATTGGCAAGAGTCGCGCTCGTGTGCTGTTCCCGATCGAAGCTCTCCAAATGCTACGGTGGAACGTCAGTTTTGTTTGAAACTCCGAAGGGTAAATAGCCTGAACCCTAAACTTGAAGTAGTAGGTTGGCTCCAACGGCAGCCGTTAATGTAGCGCCCTCTTGACATCGAACCGGCCCACCCAAAAGGCAACACGGCCAGATGCACCCGGAAAGGTAGGCCCCCCCCCCCGGTCCGAGACCGTTTGGGGGTGTAGGGTCGACTAGTGGTTGCGAGGTCGTACACAGTACTATCAAAGTATCAATATTCGTACTAGGATTGGAAGTGATTGGTGGGATTTCGGCTGCATTCCCTCGGGAGCGCCTGGTCGACATCGTCTTCGTACTAGTAGTAGTGGTCGTAGTGCTGCCAGTAGTGGTGCCAGAATAGTAGCCAAAGCCTTGGCAATTGTGTGGGAGTGGTAATGAAATTAGTAAAGCAGTAAAGCCAGCCCTCGGGCTTGTCCCGAAGCCTTAAATCCCAAGGGTCACCTAACTGAAAAGCTAGAGATTTACATCGTAGGGAAAGGCATTGGGAGTTTATGGGTTTCGGCCCAGCGATGTTTAGGGTATACGTTTCAGCGAAAGCATTCAGAGTCTAGGAACAAACTGTTTTGCAGCCTTTGGGCCTGTACCTCAGCCACCCCGACGCCTAAGACCCTGACACTAGTCCCAGATAGGTGCAAGGCCAAGGATGGAAAAGCAGCAAAGGGAGGTTTAAGGCTTCGGGAGGTCCACGAGAATAACATCGGCAGAAGGCTCCAAAGTTTCATGGTTGTCTTTCTACATGTGCCCACCGTGGTGAGCTTCAAAGCTTGTTATTGAAACCGACCACTGCCATGTTTTGCCCCAACTCTCCGTGCACCATGTCTGGCCAGACCGGCCTGCGGGTGAAACTGCTGGGTGCTCAGGCTCAAAAGGCCCCATTAGTTAGTTAAAGCATCCCTGAGTAGCCAAAACCAAAGGTTTGCGGCTCTAGGGCTTGGGTTCTATATGTGCAGAGCTTATATCATCAATGTCGTTGTTTCCATCAGTGTCTTGGAATCTGCTGCTGCTGCGTTTGCATGGCTACAATGGCCTTGTTCAAGTGGTGGCGTCAGAGCGTGGAGCATGTGCTTGGTTGTCCGACTACCGCAAAGGCTCAGGTTTAGGATCAGGGTTACAAGGCCCTTACTATCAACTCGGATGAGTGGTTTCGGATTTGGTGATGCAGGCCGCGGGGGGCTCGTGGTGCACGGGGCGGCCGGTGCACCTTGCCAGAACGGCAGAACAGAAATTCGTGTTGTATTTAGGACAGTCTTAGGTGATCGCATGCAAATACGTTCTGACACAGACTCCACTTGCTATGCCACTTCTTTGGCCAAAGCCACCACCCTTCCCAAAAACAAACACACCTACCTACCTACTTTCTCTCTCTTTCTTACCCACTTACGTACCTACCTACTTAAGTACCACACCTACTACCTAGAACCTACTCACCTACTTACTTACGTACCTACTTACTCACACCTACACACCTACTACCTGGATCCCAACACCGCCCCCAAATGCACATAGGCGTTTTGTTGGAGCATGGAGTGAGTCTGCGAGAGGTTGCGTGATAAAATCCGTGGTTTGTGTACTTACTAGATGGTCTCTAGAAAACTCACCGGTGCACCGTTTCCTGTGCACTTCCGATGCAAGCTGTTGCCAGAATTGGAATCTGGCATCCTGCTTGCTTTCAGCTGGCCAGTGCCGTGTTTTGGGCGTCCTTGAGCGCTAATTATGGCATGGACGCCAGGCCAGCGCGACCTTCATAAGCGGAGGTGCGACAATTTCGGAGGTGACGAATCGTGTATACGGGCGATCTTTGCAAGCAGTAACGGTAAGGCCCAGAAGACTGGCAAGCCCAGGCAACTGGCATGGGCCGCCCCGCCTTGATTTGACAGAAAACGGTTCAGCGTTCGAAGTATGCAGTTGATTTAATATAACTGTATGTGGGTTTAGGCAAGTTTAGGCTGAGGCCTGACACGTCGACCCTTGAGCCCAGATTCAGATTTCTGCACGCAGGAAGAAGCCTCGTTCTCAAAAGGAGCCGAGGGCCTAGCACACTGTGCTGGCTGGTCAGTAACAAGACCTGCCTATAGAAAAGTTACGGCGGGACCTGTAGAAGTTTGGCATGCCTGAATCTGACTCCAGGTGGTGCTAGCCTGAGAAACTCGAGCACAGGTGTCGGGTGCAGAGCTCGTGTTGGTATTTAGTGGTTGGCATGTAAAGGAGTGCTTTTTCGTACAGTATGGTACGCCCTGGCGGCGTGTATTTGCGACGACTAGATTTGGAGGGGTTTCAGACTGTAAACACTGCTTGCTTGTGCTACATGCTTGTCGTAGCTCTTTCAGAACTGCTATAGAAAGCCTTGGTCTTGTGAGTTGTAAGGTGTGTTGCTAGGGAAAACTGTCGTACGATATTGGACATGCAGATTCTGAGGTCTAACTAGAAGGGGAGGGGGGG